>JBBPQP010001244.1:0-11777 GCA_038092555.1 Boletus subgraveolens | reverse complement strand
CGGATAGAGCCTCCGCCATCGCTGCGGGCAAGATGAGACCGATGGCAAGATGTGCAATTCAGGCACTTGCCTTGCTATCCCCATACAGGACCCTTTCATTGTTAGCAACGCGGCCTCTCCACCAGAAGAGCCACCCGGGGATAGATCGAGGTTGTACGGATTGAGCTGAAATAAAGTTACCATGCCGTATTTTCTCGCCCTACACCATGCCACCTACTGTACGACCATAGAAGGACCGAGTCTCCATGTGCATAATCGTCTGGGGTAGGTTAGTCTTTGCATAGAAAACTACGGCAAGCTGTCAATCACGATACAAAACTCAAGAATTCGGAATCTCACCAGCCCCAAGGTCGCGCAGAATGCTCGTAATGTAACAATCTTCGGGTGATAACTCAAGGGTTGACAGAAAACCTCCCGAACCCCAACGGCCTTTCACAGGAATGTGATCCTGAATGTGATCAGGTATCAATGGGGAACAAAATCTCACGCGCGATGCGCACCTTGAAAGAGATTGGCAATCCGTGCAGCGGACCGACCGTCTTTTTATGCGCCTTGAAGTAAGCGTCGAGTTCCTTGGCTCGCTGGATGCCCTCATCAAGGAAGAAATCCGTTAAGCAAGCGGTCAGTTGGTGGGCAATCGCAGCACGCTTCCCAAACGCTGTGACCACCTCGACGGCAGTGAGCTCGCCGGAAGCAATATTTGCTAGAACGCCTGTTGCATCCAGCTCAGTGATCGCGAGCTCCTCTTTCGTGAGTATTCCGCAAGTCTCGGGGATCGATGTGACATTGAGAGGTAGGTTTTCGAGCAGTGAGGCTGGCAAGCAGTATTCTGCTGGGATCTGGCGTTCCAGGCGCGACAACTGTGCAGACACCAGTTGCGTGAAATACTCGTTGCCTGTGGAGCCTTGTGTCCTAGAGAAAATCGACATGGGGAGAATCGAATCGATACGCAAACCATGGGGACGCGATACGAAGGGCCTTTATACCACTCATTCTCTACCAATAATAATCCCTGGGAGAGGGCAGTTCCTAATACTGCATCACATGAGATAAGATAGGCTGAGACATTGTGGATGGACAAAATTTATCTTCAACTGAATACCGTGGCACCGTGATACCCACCGTGACCACAAAAAGATGCATTATCAAGGAGAGGGCATCAGTTTAGTTTGAGATGGGAAGGGTGAATTCATGTGAATAGGCATTGCGCTCAATGCGTATGCGGTGAGGATTGCTTGGCATGAATGGATCAACAGCAACTCAGACCGAGGCTGAGATAACTGCCTCGGACAAGGGTGACCAGACCTGTCTCTTTAGTGGCATAAAAGCTCAATGACTACGCGTTTGGGTTGTGGCCCATCGACCTTCACATCATGTTAGTGGTAAAATGAAAGTTTACATACATCGGGGATCTTCAAACCATGAGACATTCAACCTTCCCTTCTTCATCCCCACCGGCTGCATTAAGCTTTGATAATCCGCTCGATGACATTTAGTGCGGCCAACACCAATCCATCATTGAAGCGCGGCGCGACAATCTGCAAGTTTATTGGCGCGTCGACGAATACTTTGGGTTCATCTAAGTGTGACTTGGTCAGACCTGATGCGCTGCCAGTGCAAACGTGCAGTAACGCACATAACTTGCGATTGTGAGAATCCTCTGGACTCAGCGAGCCAAAGTCTGCATCCATGAGATCAACGGCTGGGTCGACGACCAGCCCCGTCGGGAAGACAGCGCCGGGCCAGTCGAGCAAGTTCCACATCGCAGTATATCTGGAATAATTGTCAGAGTTGCATCCCAGTATATCTCATTCCATGAAGAACGAGGCTTACCCCCAGTACCTCGCGGTATCGTGACGAGGTGCAACGCCATGGTATGCAGGAGACAATAACACGTCGATGTTTTGCTCCCGCCACTGCTGTAGATATGCGTGTCTGAAGGAATCACGTTTGGAGCGCATCTACACTCGACTCGTGAGCCTGATAACGAACTTCTAGAAGAACATGGTCTTACCTCCCAGGACTGGGTTGCATTGAGGTTCCTTGTGTAGGGTGGACTGATCACCCATTCGCTCAGAGGCAGAATGTCCTCGCCGCCGTCTTTGAGACATTGACGGACCGTCTCTCCACCATCGTCAAAGTAAAGCGTGCGCTGACGATGCTCAGGTATGAACCATCACAGGAAGCTGTGTTTTGATTCGACGTACAATAATACTATAACCCTCTTTATGATGGTAGGGAGTATATTGCACGACATCCACCTCTCCCGACGCTTCCAGTTTTGCTTTCGCTAGGTTCAAAGCTCGCAGCACGGGAGGATGAGGTATCACGACCCCGTCATGGGTCATGATCCCAACCCGGAGCCTCTTCTTACTGATATCGGGAACTTGCAGGGGAAGTGGAAAGAGACCTGGATCTTTTAGCCACGGTTGCTTGCTTTGCACGGCTTTGATCAACATCTCCATGTCCCTCGCTGACCTACACATCGGGCCAGCGGAGGGAATCGTCCCATCATTGCCTATCTGACTGCAAGGGTGATGGAAAACACGGTTTATGAAACGGCCATTTTTACTTACTACCAAAGAACGACTCCAAAAGGGAATGTACCCGACGTCGGACGAATGCCGTACAGGCCTGTGAATGCACAAGGAGCACGGATAGAACCTCCGCCATCACTACTTGCGAAATGAAAGTGGATGGTGAGATGTACAGTTTAAGGACTTGCCTTCCCATGCCCATGCAGGACCCTTTCAGTGCTAGCAACGCGGCCTCTCCACCAGAAGAACCGCCCGGAGATAGATCGAGGTTGTGCGGATTGAGCTGAAATCAAGTCACCATGCCGTATCATGCGACAATACACCAGATAACCTACTGTACGACCGTAGAAGGACTGGCTCTCGAGGTGCATGATCGTCTGGGGTTGGTTGGTCTTTACATAGAAAACTATCATATGCTGTCAACCACGATACAAAAACCCCAAGAATTTGAAATCTCACCAGCCCCAAGGTCACGCAGAATGCTTGTGAGGTAGCAATCTTCGGGTGATAACTCGAGATTCGACAAAAAACCTCCCGAACCCCAACGGCCTTTCACAGGTATGAAGTCCTGAATGTGACTAAGCACTGACGAGGAACAAAGTCTTACACGAGACGCGCACCTTGATAGAAATTGGCAATCCGTGCAGGGGGCCGACCGTTTTTTTATACGCCTTGAAATAAGCATCGAGCTCCTTGGCTCGCTGGATGCCCTCATCAAGGAAGAAATCCGTTAAGCAAGCGGTCAGTTGGTGGGCAATAGCAGCACGCTTCCCAAACGCAGTGACCACCTCGACGGCGGTGAGCTCGCCCGACGCAATATTTGCCAGAACGTCTGTTGCATCCAGCCCAGTAATCGCGAGCTCCTCTTTCGTGAGTATTCCACAAGTCTCGGGGATCGATGTGACATTGAGTGGTGGGTTCTCGAGAAGCGAGGCTGGCAAGCAGTATTCGGCTGGAATCTGTTTTTTCAAGCGTGCCAACTGTGCAGACACCAGTTGTTTAAAATACGCATTCCCTGTGGAACCTTGTGTCCTGGAGGAGATTGACATGGGAGAATCGACTTGATATGCAAATCATGGGGGCGCTGCACAACGATCCTTTATACTAATCTTTTCACTAATAATAGTTTCCGGGAAAAGATAGTTGTGCTTCTCAGGTCATGGGGGACTGATCTTGCATCATGATAGGCCGACAGGCAAAGTTGTGGAGATAGAAAGGCTACCTGAATACCATGGAGTTGTGGCCTCCCATGGAACTTTCGTCAACTATTATGAACTGGTAGAAATTAATGAGAGTCAGCACTAAGTCGGATGGTAAAACGACGGTATCATGTACCTCAAAGCCTCATGAATGTGAGCACTAGAATATATGTTAGTGAGTGAGTGCTAACGAATAATGAATGGGTGCATAGTACATGCCTCAGTAGAACCGTACTACGATTGAACGACTACGGAATGGAAAATGCCAAGAAAACGCTAGCCAATGAGCGTGAACAAGATACCTAAACGGGTCGTGTAGATGCTACTGTACTGAATGCAGTGACATTTCAACAAAGATGAAATCCCGGCCTGTGGCTAACAAACAGCCCAGTTGTCCGATAAGTATCGGAAAGTTGGACACCATGACATGAACACACATCCTTCCCAAGGCAACTTCAATTCGGTCGTATGATGACATCAGTGGAACGTATGTCCGATGCAGGGGCAAATTAGGTGAGTCCATTCTCGAACCCCCCAACGACCAGTCAGGCCTGGAAGATCAGTCAGTCAAGCAGAGGCAAAGCAAGTCACCTAGAACAAGGACGGCTCGTCGCTTTGGTGGCACACGGGCTCAACGATTTCGCGCTTTGGCTGTGCGTCGCATCAGCTTCACCAAAGGAGCATGTCATGTAGGTGGTACAATCAAGGTTATTTACATACATTCGATGGAGTGGTTCAAACCAAAGAAACGAATACTCTTTTCCTTTCTTCATGTCCACGAGCTGCTCAAGCTTTGACAATCCGCTCGATGACTTTCAGCGCGGCCAACACCAAGCCATCATTGAAGCGCGGCGCAACGATCTGCAGGTTAATCGGCGCGTCGACATATACTTTCGGTTCATCTACGAAATGGTCAGATCTGGTGGGCCAGTGTAGACGTGCGAGAACGTACATAGCATGCGATAGTATGAATCTTCTGGACCAAGCGAGCCAAGGTTTGCATCCATGAGGTCAATGGCTGGGTCAACGACCAGCCCCGTCGGAAAGACAGCGCCGGGCCAGTCGAGCAAGTTCCATATCCCGGTATATCTGGAACAATTGTCAGGCTTGCATTCCAGCGGATCCCGTTCCACATAGGACGAGGCTTACCCCCAGTACCTTGCAGTATCGTGACGACACGCGACGCCAGGGTATGCAGGAGACAATAACACGTCGATGTGTTGCTCTCGCCAGTACTGTAGATACGCACGACGGAAGGTATCACGTTTGTAGTGCAGCTACACTCAATTCGTGAACCTCATGATATTTATCTGGGAGAATATGGACTTACCTCCCAGGCCTGGGTTGCATTGCGTTTTCTTGCATGAGGTGGACTGATTGCAAATTCACTCAGAGGGAGAATGTCTTCTCCTCCGTCTTTGAGGCATTGGCGGATGGTCTCCCCACCGTCGTCAAAGAAAAGCAAGTGCTAAAGATGTTCACGTGTCAACCTTGACAGCAAGCGGTGTCTTAGATGACATACGAGAATGCTAACACCCTCTTTATGGTGGTAGGTAGCATATTCCACGACTTCCACCTCCTCCGACGCTTCCAGTTTCGCTTTTGCTAGGTTCAAAGCTCGCAACACGGGAGGATGAGGTATCACGACCCCGTCATGGATCATGATCCCAACCCGGAGCTTCTTCTGACTGATATCGGGGACTTGAAGTGGAATTGGAAGAAGACTTGGATCTTTCAGCCATGGTTGGTTGCTCTGCACAGCTTTAATCAGCATCCCCATGTCCCTCGCTGACCTACACATCGGGCCTGCGGAGATAAGTATCCCATCATTGCCGTTCATACTGCAAAGAACGTGGAAAACATAGTTCATGAAAGTGTGATTTGTGCTTACCACCAGATGAAAGAGCCAGACGGAAATATATTGCACGTCGGACGGATGCCATACAGGCCAGTGAATGCACAGGGAGCACGGATAGAGCCTCCGGCATCGCTGTGTGCGACATAAAACTACATGGTAAGATGTGTAATTCATGCACTTGCCTTCCCATGCCCATACAGGACCCTTTCAGTGCCAGTAGCGCAGCTTCTCCACCAGAAGAACCCCCTGGGGATAGATCGAGATTGTGCGGATTGAGCTAAAATCAAGTCACCATGCCGTATCATCTCGCGCCACAACATGCAACATACTGTACGACCGTAGAAGGACTTGGTCTCCAACTGCATCATTGTCTGGGGTTGGTTGGTCTTTACGTAGAAAACTATCACAAGCTGTCAACCATGATACAGAAACACCAAGAATCTGAACTCTCACTAGCCCCAAGGTCACGCAAAATGCTCGTGAGGTAGAAATCTTCGGGTGATAACTCGAGGTTTGACAAAAAACCTCCCGAACCCCAACGGCCCTTCAAAGGCATGTGGTCCTGAATGTGACTAAGCACTGACGAGGAGCAAAGTCTCACACGGGGCGCGCACCTTGATAGAAATTGGCAGCCCATGCAAGGGACCGACCGTCTTATTATGCGCCTTGAAATAAGCGTCGAGCTCCTTGGCTCGCTGGATGCCCTCATCAAGGAAAAAATCCGTTAGGCAGGCGGTCAGTTGGTGCGCTATCGCAGCACGCTTCCCAAACGCAGTGACCACCTCGACGGCAGTAAGCTGGCCCGACGCAATATTTGCTAGAACGTCTGTTGCGTCCAGCTCGGTAATCGCGAGCTCCTCTTTCGTGAGTATTCCGCAAGTCTCGGGGATCGATGTAACATTGAGAGGTGGGTGCTCGAGCAGAGAGGCTGGCAAGCGGTATTCTGCTGGGATCTGGCTTTCCAGGCGTGCCAACTGAGCAGCCACCAGTTGTGTAAAATGCGCGTTGCCTGTGGAGCCTTGTATCCTGGAGAAAATCGACATGGGGAGAATCGATTCGATGTGCAAACTATGGAGATGCGATACGAGGGGCTTTTATACCATTCATTCACCACCAATAATGGCCTCCAGGAGAAGAGAGTTGTACTTCTCAGGGAACGAGGACTAATCCAGCACCATGGTGGGATAATATAGATTGCCAGGCGTTGTTGAGGTATTGAATCTACCGGAATACAATGTCATGGACCTTCTCATGGATCCTTTGCCAGCTATTAAGGAAATCAGAGATGAAATCCTCCGTGGCCACAAAAAGGAGCCACTATCGAGGAGAGGGGCATCGGCTTGGTTTGACATGGGAAGGGAAAATAGACGTCGATGGGCATTGCGCCGAAAAACCGCGCAACACATGTGCGTCGAAGAATGCAGCAGGAGTAGAAATCAAAACCCCTTTCTGATTTCGGTTCCGACGTTGAGCGGATTATTCGCCTGTTACTCTCGGTCGACGATCCCGATTCCTTGGAATGGACATCTTCAACCAAAAGTGCGGCTACGGTATGTCCTCGGCGTGTACGAACCTAGTAAATGCCCAATAACTGCCGCTGCAGGCTGGGTCAGCAACGAGAGAATTAATGAAAAGACAGACTAGCATACTATTTAACCTATGTCATTTTGCAGATGTCAAGCCTCAGACATAGAGTCAGTATTGGTAGTAGTTGTCTAGGAAAGTACTATGGAGGCTTACATAATGAAGCCCAAACAATATGGGACCGTTCTTGCAGGTTCAACGTTCAACACCGTTGCATGATGCCATCTCTGGGACATTAACTTTCCTCCATCGGAGTCTCAAACTTGAATGCTGCATCGTCTGAGCACCAGCGCTTCAACACCAAAGATGTGTGATGCGCGGGGTAACTAGACGACACCATTCCCCCAATGGCCAGTGGGCCTGGAAGATCATGCCAATTAAGCAGAAGTAGACCGGGCTCGTCGTTTTAGTGGCTAACAAGCTCCTCGACTGCGTGTTTTGGTTTTGTCACATCGGCTTCACACCACGAGCACACCGCGAAAGTGGTACAACCAAGGTTCTTTACATACATTCGGGTGGTTCAAACCAAAAGAAACGATCAACCTTTCCCTTTCTTCATCTCCTCCTTCTGCGTTAACCTTTGACAATCCGTTCAATGGCATTCAGCGCAGCCAACACCAATCCATCATTGAAGCGCGGCGCAACGATCTGCAGGTTTATGGGTGCGTCGACATATACTTTGGGTTCGTCTAAGTGTGACTTGGTCAGACGAGTGCGTTGCCAGTTAAATTTGCGACAACATACATAGCTTGTGATTATATGAATCATCGGGACCCAACGAGGTAAATTTCGGATCAACGAGGTCGACGGTCGGGTCAACGACGAGCCCCGTCGGGAAGACAGCGCCGGGCCAGTCGAGCAGGTTCCATATCGCGGTGTATCTGGAATGATTGTCAGACTTGGATCCCAGCCTAGTATTCCATTCCTTGTAGGAAGCTTACCCCCAATACCTCGCGGTATCGTGACTAGGTGCGACGCCAGGGTATGCAGGAGACAATAACACGTCGATGTTTTGCTCCCGCCAGTGCTGTAGATATGCATGTCTGAAGGAATCACGTTTATAGTGCAGCTGCACTCGACCCGTCATGAACCTAATGACACCTTTCCGGAAGAACTTGGTCGTACCTCCCAGGCCTGGGTTGCATTGAGGTTTTTTGCACGCGGTGGACTGATCGCAAATTCGCTCAGAGGCAGAATGTCTTCTCCCCCGTCTTTGAGGCATTGACGGATCGTCTCTCCGCCATCGTTAAAGAAGAGCGAGTGCTAAGGATAATCACGTGTGAATCTTCACAGAAAGCTGCTTCTTAGATCGACATACGATGATGCTCAAACCCTGTTTGTGTTGATAGGGAGTGTATTCCACGACTTCCACCTCCTCCGACGCTTCCAGTTTCGCTTTCGCTAGATTCAAAGCTCGCAGCACGGGAGGATGAGGCAACACTACCCCGTCATGGATCATGATCCCAACTCGGAGCTTTTCCTGAGTGATATCGGGGACTTGAAGCGGAATCGGAAGGAGGCTTAGATCTTTCAGCCAAGGTTGTGTACTCTGCACGGCTTTGATCAGCATTTCCATATCCCTTGCTGACCTGCACATCGGGCCAAGGCTGGCAACCGTCGCATCATTGCCGTTCATACTGCAAAGAAGGTGAAAAACATAATTGACGAGAGTGTGATGTTTACTTACTACCAGATGAGACGACCAGAAGGGAATGTGTGACATGTCGGAAGGATGCCGTACAAGCCAGTAAATGCACAAGGAGCACGAATAGAGCCTCCCCCATCGCTGCGCGCGAGATGAGACCGGATGGTAAGATGTGCAATTCAGGCACTTGCCTTGCTATGCCCATACAGGACCCTTTCAGTGCTAGCAACGCGGCCTCTCCACCAGAAGAGCCACCCGGGGATAGATCGAGGTTGTACGGATTGAGCTGAAATCAAGTTACCATGCCGTATTTTCTCGCCCCACACCATGCCACCTACTGTACGACCATAGAAGGACCGAGTCTCCATGTGCATTATCGTCTGGGGTAGGTTAGTCTTTGCATAGAAAACTACGGCAAGCTGTCAATCACGATACAAAACTCAAGAATTCGGAACCTCACCAGCCCCAAGGTCGCGCAGAATGCTCGTGATGTAACAATCTTCGGGTGATAACTCAAGGGTTGACAGAAAACCTCCCGAACCCCAACGGCCTTTCACAGGAATGTGATCCTGAATGTGGTCAGGTATCAATGAGGAATAAAATCTCACGCGCAATGCGCACCTTGAAAGAAATTGGCAATCCGTGCAGCGGACCGACCGTCTTTTTATGTGCCTTGAAGTAAGCGTCGAGTTCCTTGGCTCGCTGGATGCCCTCATCAAGGAAGAAATCCGTTAGGCAAGCGGTCAGTTGGTGCGCAATCGCAGCACGCTTTCCAAAAGCTGTGACCACCTCGACGGCAGTGAGCTCGCCGGAAGCAATATTTGCTAGAACGCCTGTTGCATCCAGCTCAGTGATCGCGAGTTCCTCTTTCGTGAGTATTCCGCAAGTCACGGGGATCGATGTAACATTAAGAGGTGGGTTTTCGAGCAGCGAGGCTGGCAAGCGGTATTCTGCTGGGATCTGGCTTTCCAGGCGCGACAACTGTGCAGACACCAGTTGCGTGAAATACTCGTTGCCTGTGGAGCCGTGCGTCCTAGAGAAAATCGACATGGGGAGAACCGAATCGATACGCAAACCATGGGGACGCGATACGAAGGGCCTTTATACCATCCATTCTCTACTAAAAATAATCTCTGGGAGACGACAGTTGCTAATACTGCATCACCATGAGATAAGATAGGCTGAGACATTATGGATGGACAAATTTTATCTTCAACTAATACCGTGGCACCGTGATACCCACCGTGACCACAAAAAGATGCATTATCAAGGAGAGGGCATCAGTTTAGTTTGAGATGGGGAGGGTGAATTCACGTGAATAGGCATTGCGCTCAATGCGTGTGCGGCGAGGATTGTTTCGCATGAATGGATCAAAAGCAACTCAGACCAAGGCTGAGATAACTGCCCCGGACAAGGGTGACCGGACCTGTCTCTTTAGTGGCATCAAAACACAATGACTACGCGTTCGGGTTGTGACCCGTCGACCTTCACGCCATGTTAGTTGTAAAACGAAATTTTACATACATCGGGGATCTTCAAACCATGAGACACTCAACCTTCCTTTCTTCATCCCCACCGGCTGCGTTAAGCTTTGATAATCCGCTCGATGACATTCAGTGCGGCCAACACTAATCCGTCATTGAAGCGCGGCGCAACAATCTGCAAGCTTATTGGCGCGTCGATGAATACTTTGGGCTCATCTAAGTGTGACTCGGTCAGATCTGATGCACTGCCAGTGCAAACGTGCAATAACGCACATAGCTTGTGATTGTATGAATCTTCTGGACCCAGCGAGCTAAAGGCTGATTCGATGGGGTCAATGGCTGGGTCGACGACCAGCCCCGTCGGGAAGACAGCGCCAGGCCAGTCAAGCAGATTCCATATCGCAGTATATCTGGAACGATTGTGAGACCTGAATCCCGACAGATCCCTGCCACGTAGGCCGAAGCTTACCCCCAGTACCTCGCAGTATCGTGACGAGGTGCAACGCCATGGTATGCAGGAGACAATAACACGTCGATGTTTTGCTCCCGCCACTGCTGTAGATATGCGTGTCTGAATGAATCACGTTTGGAGCGCATCTACACTCGACTCGTGAGCCTGATGTCAATTTTCTGGAAGAATATGGTCGTACCTCCCAGGACTGGGTTGCATTGAGGTTCTTTGTGTAGGGTGGACTGATCACCCATTCGCTCAGAGGCAGAATGTCCTCGCCGCCGTCTTTGAGACATTGACGGACCGTCTCTCCACCATCATCAAAGTAAAGCGTGCGCTGACGATGTTCAGGTATGAATCTTCACAGGAAGCTGTGTTTTGATTCGACGTACAATGATACTATAACCCTCTTTATGACGGTAGGGAGTATATTGCACGACATCCACCTCCCCTGACGCTCCCAGTTTTGCTTTCGCTAGGTTCAAAGCTCGCAGCACAGGAGGATGAGGTATCACGACCCCGTCATGGGTCATGATCCCAACCCGGAGCCTCTTCTGACTGATATCGGGGACTTGAAGTGGAATTGAAAGAAGGCTTGGATCTTTCAGCCATGGTTGGTTGCTCTGCACAGCTTTAATCAGCATCTCCATGTCCCTCGCTGACCTGCACATCGGGCCAGCGGAGATAAGTATCCCATCATTGCCGTCCATACTGTAAAGAACGTGGAAAACATAGTTTACGAAACGGCCATTTTTACTCACTACCAAAGAACGGTTCCAAAAGGGAATGTACCCGACGTCGGACGAATGCCGTACAGGCCTGTGAATGCACAAGGAGCACGGATAGAACCTCCCCCATCGCTGTTTGCGAGATGAAAGTGGATGGTGAGATGTACAGTTTAAGGACTTGCCTTCCCATGCCCATACAGGACCCTTTCAGTGCTAGCAACGCGGCCTCTCCACCAGAAGAACCGCCCGGAGATAGATCGAGGTTATGCGGATTGAGCTGAAATCGAGTCA
>JBBPQP010001243.1:0-11799 GCA_038092555.1 Boletus subgraveolens | reverse complement strand
TATACCCGTGCATACGGGTACGGTGTGGCCACGGGTTTGCAAATCGCACACCGTACCCGTACCCGTCATACCCGTACACCCGCCACCCGCGGTGTTGCTCCCACCCGTGCTATACCCTAGGCACTTCACATAAGGGGAGATCCGGAATCCATGCGTTCTTGGTATTTCGTGCAATGCACTAGGTCACAACCCCATTGGCTCTTTCCAAATTTGAGGATACTCGTCTCGGATCCAACTCCTACTTCTCCTAGATTCATCCGATTCATCCAGCGATTACTTGTTCCCGGGCTCGCTTCTTTGAACATCGACCTGCTGGATGTGGAGCCCTTGCTATACCGACTCTTTGAGCAGTTTGCGGACCTTTGCCCGAATCTCACGGCCCTTAGATGGAATTTCGACCCCGGCATGTATCGCCTTGATTCGGTCTCACGTGCAATGCATATTCTCTCTGATTCCGTCCTTCGCCTCAGGAAGATCGACAGTCTCATGCTTCCCGCCCCGTTGGACCCCATTCCCCTAAAACATGTTATCCTATCTCCTGATTACAAGGTTCTTGCAACAATGCTCGATCTCTTCCAGATGCGGCAAGTCGGCATTACACCTGGTGACATGCCGTTTCCCAATGTTGAGACGTTACAGTTGGACATATGGGATCTCGATTTTCTTACCAGCCTCCTGCGACCACATCGGCAGATGTTTCGTGTCATTGTGTTCAAGCTCCATTCGGATGGAGCTCAACCCTTCGTTCAATCCATACTCTCCTGTCTTACTGCACTAGCCACACCTCAGCGCATAAATTCAGTGCAGTCGATCGACTTCAGCATTATTTTTGAATATGAACCGGAGGATGCACAAGCCCAGGATTTGGAGGATGCCCCCACGAACTGTTGCATCACTTACGAGACACTCTTTCCCCTCGCGTCCTTCCGCTGCCTTCGCAAACTTGAGATCAGGTTGCGCAACCAGATTTCCATCAATGATGATGAACTGGCAGCCTTGGCTTGCAGTTGGCCATTGCTGGAGATTCTAGATCTGGATTGTGGATCCGGAGGGTACCCATGGGCGTCGGCCAAGTACGTCACCTTGCGCGGGTTGCTTGGGCTCATCGCGTGTTGCCCGGAACTCCGTAGTCTCTGTTTGCCGATCAATGCGAGGATCGTCCCTATGGATGCGAGCCCGCTTATACGCAACACCGCCATCTACTTTATCAAATTCCCTGATTCGCCCATCACCGAGCCACGTTTAGTGGCCCTTTTTTTCAAGAAGCATTTGCCGCGCGTCAAGTTTGTGCAGGCTGAGTGGTTCGTGAGGTGGAGTGAAGATATTATGTACTGCCGGGGATGCAAACGGATATGGACTGAGGTCGAGGGGCTGTTGTGATACACTTGTATTTTGTGTGGATGACTTACCGACTCTGAGGATCTAGTTGTAATTGTCGCGTCTTTCGGGTCGCTTACTAAGAGCCAGTACGGGAGCAGAGTCCTCTAGAAAGTCCAAGGTGAAAAACCGAAGACAAAGTCTGACAAAGCCAGCCCATTTGAGCGGAGCATAAATAATGTGGCTGTCGGATTGTAGCTCTGATTTAGATAAGATATCAACTTCTCTGCTCAGTGCTCACCATCAACAATACCATGCTTGAGGATTATGATGAAGGTCACAATGACGACAGCAGGGATGGAGAAGATTCAGAGACAGGCACTGATATTCTTCAGATTTTCTTGATGTACCAGAAACAGATCTCTGAGATTGTTGTTGCTGCTGCTGTGGCTGCATCACAGGCTATAGCTTTGGCCATGCAAAAGGAGGAGCCTATCCCATACCATATGTCTATACTAACTGGAGCTGCATGGGTCTTGGAGCTACTCAATGGTCACCCTGAGAGTGACAAAATACCACAAACTCCGGAATAGGCTTTCTGGAGGTTTCCCACACTTCCAACGCTTCTGGAAGTTTTCCATGCTTCTGGTACTTCTGGTACTTCTGGTACTTCTGGTACTTCCTGCACTTCCAGAAGTGTAGTACTTTGATATTAATTCCACTTGTTCTGGTACTTCTGGTACTTCTGGCAGTAACACCATAAAAAGTTGCTCAGCAATATTCCCTTTACATACCCATTTTTACCCAAGTTCTCTTCCCTGATACTCAATAAGGTACAAGTGTGCCTCAATCACATACTATTTAATATCTTCACTTCATTCCCAAACACCTCAGTTGTTTTCACCCATTTTAGGCAGCAGCTGAGGTGAGTTGAAATCTTCTTAATACTTACTCTTAGACTAATGTACCATAGCACCGGTCTACTCTGGCATTGCTAGACCTTTGCTTTTGACAGAAAGGATCCACACTGAACTTGGAGTTCACAAGCATGTTTTCCACATCCTTGTTAATGAGCTCCAAAGCCAAGAATACACACATAGCAAGCATGTAGCCATTGAGGAGCAACTCAGCATCTTCCTCTGTGGGCGTGTGACTGGCTTGACAATCAGACACATTGGAGAGCAATTCCAATGATCAAATGACACAGTTTCGAAGTTTTTTATTTTTATTTTTATTTTTATTTTTCTTAACCAGAACCATTGATTTGACTATGTAGATATTTTAAATGAATGCTTGTTACATTTTCATCCCCTGGAATATATGTATGCAAAATATGTGCATTTACCACACCTTGATGACCCCACCCTTTTGAAGATATCTGACAACCCCAAATACATGCCCTTTTTTGAGGATGCAATTGGTGCAATTGATGGCATACACATTGCATGCACTCCATCTGCAGTGGAAAGAGATGCTGTCTGAAATTGCAAGGGTTTTACATCATAGAATTGCCTCATCTGCTGCAATTTTGATCTGGATTTCACATATGTACTCAGTGGCTGGGAGAGATCAGTGGTAGACACATCAATTTACCACAATGCCCAGACATCTGACTTTGCCATATCTGATGGTAAATATTATCTTGCTGATGCAGGCTTTCCCAATTGTCTGGAATTGCCAGTGCCATACTGCAGAGAGCAATACCATATAAGAGAGTGAGGTTGGGCAAACCAATGGTATTCATTTATCTGCAATTGCATTGTAGTGAAGTGCTTACCATAATTTAGACCTGCCAATGCAAGGGAACTTTTCAAAAAATGCCATGCTGAGCTGCATAATGTTGTTGAATGCATCATTGGTGTTATTAAGCAGTGATTTCATATCCTTGTTGTCCCCCTAGAGTATGCTATGGACACTCAGGCTTGTATTTCCCCTGCATGTTGCTGCCTTCACAATATTATCCAAATGTGGGATCCTGTGGAGTTAGATGATGTGGAAAGAGAAATACTGGAACCACCATATAATGACACACAGAAGACATTTGGCTCACTTGTGGATTATGTTCCCACCAATGCAGATCACCATGTTATGTCTTTGGTGTGGGAGAGAATCACACATGATATGTGGGCAAGCTATGCTGAAGAACAACAGTGCAGGGGAAAGTCTGTGACAAATCTGAGGAGAGACTAGAACATAGTATATTCAACATTTTGACATATTCACATGTTTTGGAAATCACAAGCTAGTACCAGGCTTGATTTCTTTGATCTGCTTTTTCAACAACTCCCACCAAATAGGGTTGAGTGATGAAGTGTTCTTTGCAAGTACCAGATATGAATCAACATGCAAGGGATTTTTTTGAACATATACATGATAAGAACAATTTGGGAGGGCGTCAGTATCTCTGCCTCTAGTGTTACCAGCTTCTCTATAGCTTCATTCTTCTGAGAAGACACTGAAGCTGCATTAGACAAACTAGATATGCCAGCAGTAGTGCTTGTGGCTATTGGGATAGGATGATTATTGGAATTTGAACTGCTGGCTTGAATCATAGATCCCATGAGCACAACACTTTCACAGAATGTCTTGCTGATAATGCCAAGTTGAGAACCAACTTTATGAATTGCTGTAGGGACAGGAGGGAGGCAGTGGCACTTTTCTGACAAATGGGTGGATGCAACAATTGAGTGAGAAGCAGCAGATACAATGGAGATATCCTCACTATTGTTCTTGCATTTTTTGTTATCATGTTCTACATGAACTGAGATACTTGAAGAAGGCTTGATAAAACTGACTGCTGAGCCAAGGCACAAAGATGGAGTGGTGGGAGGTGTGAAGCTAGTTGGTGTGGCAAAGAATCTTTTAATTATTGACAGAGGCACAAGTGTAATGCTGGAAAAGATTGATGATGAAGAGGGGACATTGGCACTGGCAGAGGTATCAGGGAGTGAAATCAGAATATAAGTGGGAGAAGCCATCTTCACATCTTGGTTGGCTGCCAACTCATCTGAAGTGTCTTCTACCAGTGCTTTGGGCACCACTGGCATGCAGGTACTTCCCTCACCACTCTCACTGTGACTGAAGGAGGCTGTAGTCCATATAGACAACTTGGCTTGTGATGATAGGTGTGTTTTCATCAGTGCAGAAAATCAATTGGCCCCTTCGGATTTTGATGGCATAATGGCCTTCATTTTCTCATAAAGAGGCCAGCCCTTGCTTTGAAAAGCACCTGCATCTTTGTGTTTCTGTCAAGACAAGTGTAGATTAGCCAACCTTTCTTTTGTATGAGTTCAACTGTGAAGTATCTTGATATAGTTGTCCCATACAGTCTGATTTTTGACCCCAATGTTTGCCCCATACTGCTCTGAATAAGAAAATCCAGAAGTGTGGACAAGGTGGTCAACAATGTGAAATGTGGTTCTGAGCTGTTAAACAGTGTCTGTTTCACAAAATATTGTCATATTTATTCAAGGTGACCATACCCTTTTTTATTTGTCCCTGTATGATTTTGCAGTTTTCAGACCACCTTTTTTCAGGCTGAGAAAGACCTGGACAAGCAGCAATTGAAGTCCAGACTGAGGATCTAAAATTTAAATCATCACCAGCTTTTGCTGACTGGACGATCACTTCATCAACCAGGACAATGGTCTTTGCTGGGCTCCATGATACTGATGTGTTCGTTTGAGATGCTAAGATATCCTAGGCCTTGGATTTATCCTTGGTGTTACAACTGGTGTAACAATGGGACACATTCATGTATGTGTCGTCTCGTTCCTACTCTTGGACACCTCTCGATGGAGTTAAGAGTGAACAGTCTGATGTAAGTCAGCAGTACTGGGACTGGCCCAGAGTTGGAAGAGTGGAGGATGAGGCAGAGGTGAGGTGAGGCATGAGGGAGGAGATCTCGAGGAACAAGTTGACAACACAAATAAGTGTATATCAAGATTAGGGAAAGAGAAAGGTACAGGCAGCACTCCAATATATATAGTAAGTACTTTAGGGCAGGTATTGGAGCCCTAAAGATAAATAAGGGAAGAGACGCATTGCGTTGCATAGCATGTGATATAAACAGACGGAATAAAAGGGGAAACATATAGCCTATAAGAGAAGGCTATGAGGAGGCAATATCTATGTGAGTTAGAAGGAGTAAGTAAGAGTCAAAGAGGAGACAGAGACACCCAGGGGTGGTGAGAGAAGGAAGTATCTGGAGGCAATGGTGGAGATGCCCAAGGGCGATGATGTATAGCCTCATCCCTCGAAGAGGGACTCGTCTAACAGGTCAGCCCAGGTGGAGGCAGGGATCTGGTAGTCTTGAAGGTCATGGAAGAGTTTGGAGAATAGGGAGGTTCCAGGATGGTCAAGGTGGGATGGGGGAGTGACCGAGGAAGGGATTGGAGTTGGTAAATGACAAGGAGGAGGCGAAGAAGGAAATTGGTTAGAGGTCTCCTTAATTGTAACACTTGGGTGATGGCTGTGAAGATCTCTGAGGTGGCATGTTAGCTTGATTGCATGAGGAAGAAACAAGAAAGCCTCAAGCACTTTTGAGCCACTGGCGGCCTGGCATCTTGGCATCTTTGAAACCATGGACCAAACCACTTGGACTTTTTTGCAAGACTCTGCTCCTGTACTGGCTCTTACAGCTGTCCAGTCTGAGTCTCCAATCCTTGTCCATTTCCTCTGGTCACCACACACTTGTAGTGAGTGGCATTAGGCTTCTATACACAATGTGCCTGAACCTTGTTGATGCTGTTCCAAGTGCTTTGTTTTTTCAGATCAACTTTGCAACATATGAATTGTTCAAGAGATGAACTTCCTGAGTTCTAAACCATGCTGCCTGCAGGTATGTTTTTCAAGTACTAGGGACCCCATCAATGGATCAGGTCTTCAGATGCTGGCATGGGGATCTGTGATCTTGTATTTATTAAATGCTATATTTACATGTGCAGGCAGAGTCAAAGAAGGAAAAAAGAAGAGTGGTGTATCAGAAAGGCTGCAGGTACCAAAAAAACTATGAATATGTGATCAAATGTTCTCAGGCACACCAGGACTTTTAACATTTTAAGTGCCTGAGAATACATCTCAAAATGTAATTAGATAATTAAATATTTTAAGTTACTACAGTTGACTCTGTAATAACCCACACCCCCTTGGGATAGGCTCAAAGATATGGATTATGGGAGAGTATGGGTTCTGCTAAGGTTGGCTGTTAACACAATGGAGTTGAGGGATTATCTACAGTCAACTCTCTTGTAACCCATACTCCTCAGGATAGGCCTTCATTAGCAAATTCACACCTTACTGAACTAAACCTATAGCAGCTTACAACTACTTACAGGGCATTTAAGTAGAGTAGAAGCAGGATGTGTAGCAAGTAAATTGCCACTTTTAAAAGCTATGTCCATTGTATCGAAGTTTACTGGGGGAACCTTGATGTTGTGCAGAGGGTGGCAAGGGATTGATCCTAGTGGGAATATTCACTAGGTGGATAGTCCAAAGGTTGATAGAGGTCAAGCTTTGAGGGGTAGTAGCTCAGATGATAAGCAGATGAGGTACTGCCTATGTAGTGGGTCTCTTAGGTATGAGAGACTGTGGTTGAGAGGAAAGAATGGTGGATTTGACTCTGAGGTCTTGGGATACTATAACCTCAGTTTATATACATAAAGAGGGTGGTCTGTGTGAGCATGTAGTTCCTAATGCAATAAGAGTATATCTCCCAATATGGTAAGTTTATAGTAGGCATGGAAGGTCATAGAATGACATGGAATAAATATAGTAAGCATGATTCCTAATGATGTGTCATACCAAGAGATATATCAGTCAGCTATTTGAAATAGTGGAGCATATGCATAATATGGATAGCATAATAAGGCACATGGGACTTTCTATCATGGCCTAGAATCACAGTCTAGAATTACAAGATCAGAATATAAAATATCATAATTTTCAACACATTGCTTATCTACCTCCTGTGAACTTGCCCAAGTAAGATAACAAGTAAATTGTGATTGATAGGCACAGTAAGTAGTAGATTAAGTATCAGTGCCCCAACATGCTGGCTGCCATACAGTAACAATTTGCCAGCCTGGACTATTCCTTCATGGAAAAGAGTGATGGCATTACTTCAAGTGAGGGCCTTGAATGCTCTGTGGAACATGCCTGTCAGTTCCTGGACTTATAGTCCGCAGCATCAGGAAAATGATGATCTACTTATTTGTCCTTATTCATACTTGTCTGGTTGAGATAAGTTCTGCTAAGTACAAGTTCTGCTAAGTACAAGTTCTGCTAAGTAGAATAAGGTGAAAACAAGTCCACTCAATGTATTGTTTTACTTTTTTTCTCAGGCAACCTTACAAAAAAGAGAAAAAGTGTGGCCTCAAATTGCACTGCCCTGTCTAGATGAGTAAAAAAAGTAGACTAAAGTAGTGACAAAACAAGTTAAACAAGGAGACCCAAAGCAGAATGAGGAAAGCAGCAATAAAATGGATGAAATGATAATATTGGGAATGTGAGGGAAGAAAGGCAGGGCCATTGATTGTGAGTGTTGGAAAACAATAGTAGACTGACATTGCTTGGAACCCACTGCTGGTGAATTTGCAATGATCCTGTAGAGCATAGGAGTCAGTGAACAAAAGTGAACAGCTACAAAAAGAAAGATTTACAAAGAAAAGTGTGAGGATTAACACCATTCTCCACAATGTCACATCCATCACTAAACAAATCATTGCCAAATCCACGTATCCTTGTGTGGTATGCCACCACAATTGTGTCATGAGTGAATGTAGTGCTCCTTCTAAGAATTGCCTCCTAATAGCTAGTCATGTTTCTGCCCCAATTAACTGCAGAAAACATGTATGGCCCTGTTGTCTTACATCCGGTGGCACAATTGAGTACCTTTGGAAGTGTGAATTTCATCTTGCCTTCAGGGTTTCTGGCCATATCTGTGAGAATCTGATTGATATCAACTGTACCATCCTTGATAAACTACATTGCCTGCTCTAGCTGTATATGTCAGTAACACAGACATTAGTAGTCCAATGAGGCATATGCACTGCTGCTGTAGCAAGTGCAATCACAGCTGCTTGATCTTTCCCACTTGCAAGAGCTGCTGTGTCCCATCCTTGAATATCCACAAAGCTGGTGATAGCATTCAGCTGGGTGGAAGTAATAAGTTGGATAAGGAATGGGGACTGGAAGCAACACTCTGGTAATGGGTCATCTGGGTCTTCCTGCAGGAACCTCCAGTCTTCCAGGAAGTTAGCTGCCATTACTTGTACATTAGTGTTATCATTGTCATCACCGGATTCACACTTTGAAAAGAAATCAATCATAATTGCAAGTATGATTGAACTGAAATTGCTCCACCACTCAGAAATCCATTGGATTGCCTTTGTATTGTTAGTATCTAAAAAAACTAAACGAACATCACTTACAATCCCAAAGACAGAACCCACTGAAGTGATACAATACTTGATGTTGGAATAAACACTGTTGAAGATTGTTTGAAGAGCTGATGCCATCTTCTCCTCAGGTATAGTCCAGATGTTAGGTTGGGCACTGCACCACAGCATAATCATTGAAATAATCTCATGTGACCATCTGTTATCGCCACTGGGCATGGGAAGATCCTTCATAGAGTACTTATTGTGGTGCTTGGTAACTTTGATAAGGTAGCCATCAGAATTGTACTGAACTCCACTTTTCTGGGCCTAAGAACTAATGAAGGCATTGAAGGATGCAACAATAATGGATTTGGCTATCTCCAATTTGATCTTTTTCAGCAGGGGTAGAGGGCCTAGGGCTTGACTCATGGTGATTCCAACAGAGGTCTTCAATGATGGCACCAAATTAGTTTTGTAAGAGTGAGAATTTTTCTGTGGACAGTAGATAAAGGAATGACTTACTGAAGCTGTTGTGTGGCACTCCTTGCTCTCCAAGTTGATGGCCATGGTCTTGATGGGGGCAGCCTTGTCCTCAATGTCCATCACATCCTTTGCCTGAGGAGAGTCGTTCTCTGGCTCACTATCAATGTATATGACATCAAGAGTTTCCAAGAGTTCTGCTTTTTGTTTCCCAGTGATGGAGCCATATGAAGAAAGTGGTCACTGAGATCCAACTCCCAGGGCCCCAGGATCACTTACAAACAAGTCAAAATCAGAGATAGTCTGGCATATGGGTGTTCAGTGTTGTGAGATATGGTAAAAATTGTGATACTTGCCAAATCCAGCTTCTCGCAGTGGTCTGTACTTACCTTCCCACTTAGCGTAGCTGCTTGCTCCTCTGTTTTGTCAATCTCATCAGCAAAGACTTCACCTGGTGAGGTCTCTGAACTCTTTACAGGAG
The DNA here is from genome assembly GCA_038092555.1 of Boletus subgraveolens. NCBI lineage: Eukaryota > Fungi > Basidiomycota > Agaricomycetes > Boletales > Boletaceae > Boletus > Boletus subgraveolens. Next base: position 2,142 of record JBBPQP010001243.1, on the reverse strand, counting down.
CAGTAGACACAACAGGTGCAGGCTTATAATTTTGGAGTGATGGAGGAGGTGATAATGTAGTAGACACTACCATCCACCCAGTGGAGGATGTTTGAGGTGGGATACATGTGATGCTCATAGTGGTCAATGGAACAGCTGACCCAGAGTCAGCATTAGCAACACCAACAGCCCACTTCCTGAGTTGAAGTCTGCTTTTGGAAATTTTCTTGCTGGTTCTACCATTTAGTGTGAGGTTGAGAAAATGTAGTGTGGACTTGGTGAGTAAAAACATGTTGATCATGTTAAGAAGAATGGTGTGCTTACTCCTTTGGTGCTGTCTTTAAGTTGGCTATATTACCATATCCGAATTAGCATGATCCAATAGCATAAAATAATAAGGTATGTTTATCTGGTTGTTTCTTGACAACTATTGTCATCTTCTGGTGACCCAGTTTATATGCATCAATGTATGCCTTCATTGACACTGGTTTCCTATGAACCTTTGCAGTCTTGACATCACAATTGCTGTCCTTGGCATTGCAGCCTTTGTTGCCCTGGCACACCAAACGAATGTTTTTGTGCAGTCACTACCAGTAGATCCCACTTCCATTGTTGGCTCCAGGTCCTTGCTCTTCTTGTTCATTGCCTGAGGATGAACATGGGGACAAGGACAAGGACAAACAGAGTTTGGCTTGTTAGCTTCAGCTGTTACTGTTTTTCCTCTACTTCCATCTCCATTGTAGCCAGATGTTCAACAGTCTCTTCAATATCCTTTTTTCTTGCAGCTTTGGACTCCTGCAGATGCTTGTCATCCTCAGCCTTCTCAGCCCTAGTATGCCTCCTAGCCAGCAAATTAGGAAGTCTAGGATTTTGAACAGCATTGGTGTGGTGAGAATAATGGGAAGCAACTGAAGAATTGTCCATGGCTAATGTGATTTGCAACAAATGACAATGGGATGGAGTGAAGAAACTTAGGACTTTGTACATGCTTTCCTGCTGTGACCACAAACAATGACCTAACATGGTCCATTCCAACACAGCTCTCTATGATGATGAATACAAGGACCACAAATTATTCCATTCTGACAATTTTGACACTCAGAGTTGACTAACATCTAATCAAGAAGTGACCAACTCTAACTACAGTTCTGAGTCCTACATGCCTTCAAGGAACACGTTCCAAAATGCCAATAAGGAAGGATTGGTGGCTAAAAAGACTCTAGCAGGTGAAATTGTGGGGAATGAGATAATTGAGGTAGTCAGGGAGATACTCAGTTTGCTTCATCTGCTTTTCATCATTTTGCCAGGTCAGCACTCTTTGTAATGGCATCTCTGGTTTGGTTAGCTTGTGAGTCCAGCTTACTTTGGTGAACATGATAGATCTCAACACACAATACCATGACCTCTGTGTGGTCACTGATGATTCATGTCCTGACTGGTACTTTGAAAGCAATTGTTTTTCACATGTTTGTCTATCCCACTACTAGTACTAGTATTTATGACAATATATTGATATGGTACCTTTTTTCTTCCTGAATGAGAAAAAAAGAACATGTAAGACTGAAATATGCATGCAATGAATAAAAAATGTGCTGACTAGTGTCATAACCACTTACTTAAACAGCAATTTAAGCTTAATTGAATGTTTACACTTAATCTACTTGGACAGAAATTTTCTGATGTGCACAAACAATGACTTATACATGCTTTAATTTCTTACTGCACTTGTTGACAAGTGTAACAAAAGCTAAATAAGAAATCTGTTGTTTTCCTGATGCAAAACCATTACCTTGAGGAATCATGTCAATGTGCTGGGCATAAACAAGACAATGGTTCATCCATGGACTTGTTTGGCCTCTCAGGGATACTGGATATATGATAAGGGAGATGAGAATGATAGCATAACCTATGCTACTGTCAGTCATGAAAGGTATTACTAAGACTACATACCTGCCAGCCCACTTGAAGGCCAGTGGCACCCTTCATCAATACATATTTAGGACTGTAGCATCATATCAGCCATATTTCCATATCTGATTAGGTGGATGTTATAGTTTTGGTGCACTCCCAGTCTTTTTCCTTCTCCCATGGACCCCGTGCCCATCATGTGACCACTCCTGTCACCGGACTGCCTGCCCTTGGTGCATCCTAGTGCTCATTTAC
>JBBPQP010001242.1:0-11839 GCA_038092555.1 Boletus subgraveolens | reverse complement strand
AAGACAAATTAGTCTCAGTCTCATCAAAGAAGTGATGACAGTCACCTTCACACAAAGAAGCCTTGCACAAGCCATGGTCCTGACAGTATAGGGAAACATCCCCCCAAAAAAACTCAACACCAAGCTACTGGTGGAACCACCCTCAAACACTGCCATGTTGAGGGTGATGGGGTCAAAGATGATGGGGAAGATGACCTTGAACTGATAGGGATGGTCAATTTGTGTATAGCCATTGAAGAGAGTGATGTGGTGTATGGTTATGCTTCCAGACGGGTAAGCCAGTGTTGACATGGATGGCCAAGATGTGCATCATACATGAGGCTAACAAAATTTTACTTACAGGACATACATGATCCTGAATGGTGCTTACCAAGGACCTGCCAGATTTGGACTGGCAAGTGATCACCCCAATGCACTCCTGTACAACCCATCAAAGCCCATTGGTCAATGTAGCATGCTTCTTAATCCTTGGCAACATGATCTGAGGTGTTGCATGGCTGTATCACTCCGAGGCGACACCCCTCCCTGATGGTTGTGTGTTGGTCTCAGCTCAGATCTGGAGATGTACTACTCCAATGGGTCATATGTCTACCCAGAGGAAATGTGGATTGAGGTATATATCCCTCCATACCTGAATCAAGGATTCCAGCAACCAACATTTATGATTATGGAGCCAGATTGGATGCTCAGCAGACAATATATACATGATCAATGTAATGCTTTACCAAAGAACGACGAGCATGATGCATATTTCTCTCACTGCAGGTGGGTCCTATGCTGCTTATCTGAGATATGAACAAATTCTGACAGATGACTGACACACAGCTTCATCAAGTATGCACAGCAATGTGATGAGTGGCAGACATACCCCATTTCTGATGTGCATGATCACAGTGCTGCCCAATGTGTACATGTGTCTGCCAGGTTGGCATCAGTTGTTTATGCTGGATGGACCAATGCCATTGCACCTGGTGTGGGTTTGAATTGGTGGTGATCTGGGGCAGCTCTGGAACTGGCTGCCTTATCCTGATTTTGCATTGCCTAGGTTTGAGGGGGAGGAAGAAAGGGTTTTTTTTTGATTTGGGGAAGTGTAAATATATTGGATTTGGGCTTGTATATCAGGTCATGTATGATGTGTACATATCTTTCATGTTTATGTGTGAATGATGGGATTGATGTTCTTGTAGATGGTCCACCCACCTTGAATAGTGAATATCACTAGATCCATACTTGCTCTCATGGGTAACTGATCATGGACATGATGTGGTATCAAGGGATGTCAAGTGATCTAGTCAATCAACCTCAATGAATTTCAACCTCTTAGGGTCCCTGTGAGCACACATGTCAATGGATCCATGGTTTGTTCATCCTGCCTCATTCTGGTGTTTACAAGTTGCTTGTTGGCTTGATCATGGGCAGTGCAAGTCACAATAGCTAGAGTTGTGCTGAAGTTCCTGTAAAATGGACTTGACATGTGGAGTTCAACCCCTATCCACTGAATCACCGGAATGTTCAAGAGGAGTTGATCTCCATGGATCAGTTGACAGTGACTGATGAATGAGATTTTACAAGTCAAAACTAGAACATCCATATATGGCTTATGAAAAACAGCATGAGCACAATACACAAGAACAAGAACATTAATTGAAACAACATGTGGACTGTTGGTTTCACTTTATAGAGTGTGAGTTAGTCCCACATATATCACAAAAATTGTAAATTTATGAGATTACAAAAGATTGGAATATTTTACCTTATCATGTGTTGCAGGCCGATTTGGTATATCAGATTTCATTTACCTTTATTTTACAATCTCAAAGTACTCATTTTCCAAACAGCAAGCCAACTCTTTGCGCTAGTGCTGTCTTTCCAATATTAGTTGCACTCACTTAGGCTATTTTTGGGCTATGCTTGGGCTATGCTCAGGCTATTCTGAGAATCTAAAGTGCCTATGAACTTGATAATCAGTTTGAACTCCGACCATGCTGAGCCTGTGCTGAACACTGGGCCAACCTCCATGATCATGTGAATTGCTCACAGCATTGTATGGACTAAATTCAAAGTGTTTGCCCTTAACCTCGAGAAAAAAATAGAATAGATTCTTCACAAATACATGAGCCAGATAAGAGTCCTCTCCTCTCCTCTCTCTGGATACTCCCATGCCTCACATATCTGAGAAGAAGCAACTGTTGAACAGACTTGACACATTAAAATTAGATGTGGTGACATGAAGGAGGGAGGACTTACTGTGTCGTGTGAATGAAGATGATGGCAATTTGGATGACTCAGATGACTCAGATGACCTGATTTTCATCCCCCCCCACTCCTGTCTCCCCACTCCTGTCCAATTTTGAATTTGATACAAGTGATCAGTCATCGGAGTCAATTGACTCAACAGATGAGAGGGATCAATGTTACCAGCATCTGCTTGGTGCAATTGATGCACTTCAGGATGAAGTTGAGCAGGCTGATGTTCTAAACTGCATTGCCAAGCCCCCACTATGTGCACCACAACTCCACCTTCTCAAACACTTTGCTGATTTTTGCCCACATCTCTTCTGTCAAAAGGTTCATGTTGATCTGGAGATATTTGATTGTATTCTAGACTGCATCAGTGACAACCCAATATTCAAGTCAAGATCAAACAACTTACAGCTTCCAGTTGCAATCCAACTTGCAGTTTTCCTAAATTACACAGGTCATTATGGAAATGCAATATTGACTGAGGATGTAGCTCAATGGGCAGGAATTAGTATTGGTTCCATAGTAAACTATACAAACTGGGTGATGGCTGCACTTCTTCAGCAGCATGATGACTTTGTTTTCATCCCCTTGGGGGGTTCCCTGGATACAGAGTTGGCACGAATGTTTGTTGAGGTCAGGTTGTATACTGCATGGAGAGGGGGGATTTTTGCTGTGGATGGATCAACAATCAACTTATTTGAGAAACCATTTTGCTATGGTGAGACATTCTATGACAGAAAGCCATAGTACTCACTAAACTGTCAGGTATGCAAAATACATACCATCCTGGTTGCTGAGTGCTGATGTACCATGATAGCTTGTAGTAATGCCTCATAATCTTCTTGTCATCGACTATGGCTTAGGCCACCCTGGGAGTGTCCATGATGCTCATGCATTCCAAGGGACAGAGATGGCACAGGACCCAGAGGTGCAGATCCCTGAGGACCACTGGATTTGGGCAGATAGTGCTTACCCTATGAAACCATGGTGCATTGTGCATTTCAAGGCAATGTGAACAACAGCGTTATCACAACCACAAAAGGTATATAACTGACATCTGTCCAAGGTGAGTAATCTGTCAGTCAGAACAATTGATGATGATGTGGTTCCAGGTTTGTGTGTGTGTGGAACACACATTTGCAGTGCTAAAAGGGAGATTTCAGTTGTTTCACAAGCTTCATATTCACATCCAATCACAGGAAGATATGATGTATGCAGTGCATTGGGTGTAGTGCTGTATAATCCTCCATAATATGGTTATTCAGTTTGAGGAGATGCTGGGTAGGCGATCATCAATGGGATGGATGCAAGATGAAGCTCACAACCTTTCTAGAAATCCAGATCCTGTGGTTGTAGAGATTCCTGATGGTACACTGGGACAGCATTTCTGCATGGAGTTGATGCAAGACCTGTTTGCAGCACTTGGAATTTGATGTGAATGGTGGGGAACATATCATATATATATCAGATCTACTGGCTACAAGGAATGAGATGGAGTGAACACAGAGAAAGAAAAAACACCATTTGGTCTCTGTTTGTCCATAACAAAAAACTAGATACCACTGGGGGACGACAAGAAACCTGAGAATGAAGAAGGGCCAGTGGGTAAAGCAGTGGAGGAAGCAATTGGCATGATGGATGGGAATGGCAGAGATGACTGAATGCCTGGGCCTCTGATGGATGAGGGATCAGTGGGGGGGGCAATGGTGCTAGCAGCCTGCACAGCATGTTGATACTGGATTTTCAAATGGAGTAACTCAATTTCATGGTCATAGGAACACTCCTCCTGCTCCTTGAGCTGAATGTTGAGCTTCTTGAGCTCTTGCTCTCACATGAATTTGACTTCAGCATTTGCTTGTTTGGCCAGGCATTCCTCATGTTGGTTATCAAGTTCTTGCTTGTGTATGGCATAGTTGTATCATAATGCAGAGCATGACTCCTTGCTGTCAATGAGCACCTCACTTTGGTGGTCTAATCCCTCAAACTGAGATGTGAAGATGTTCTTGGCACTTGATGAAGATGCCATCTTGGTGGAGGACATGCCAGTCTTGGAACTCAATGCTGAATTTACAGAGCTGGGGGGATGTGAGTATGGACTATGCTGGAATGCACTGTGTCCATCCCACATGGGTGTCTTTCCCTTGTCCTTGAGTGTAAATGCCAGGAGTTCTGGCACATCCTGAGCTTGCACATGACCCACATCCAAGTTCTGACATAAGAGTAGTTAGTTTGAGATGGGTGCAGATAAAGAGGATTATACAACCGCTGGGTCCCCCATGGGGTGATCATCGTCATATTCAATCCTAGGCATATCAGTGTCCTCTTCATCCTCATCAACATCCACAGCAGCTGCAGACACCCCAGTTCCTCTCTCCACATTGTCCTCTTGCATTTCATCATTTTCAGGTTCATCTGTTGGTGCTTTGGCACCAGACTTAACAATCTTCAGTAGGTTTTCTGCATGATTGATCCCTGGCTTGGAAGAAACGAGCTTGCTATTGAATGAGGGGATACTGTGCCAGATGGTGTCAAGATCTTGGTAATATGGAAAGATATGAAGAACATCCTCTAGATGGAAGATTAGAGGGTGATATAGTCAGCAGGGCTTGTGTAACATACCAAGAAGATTTTGGGCAGGCACATCCGTGTTCCCATCAGCTTGGGATAAGACACCACTTCCAATGGATTTGAACCATGCATGTTGCTCATGATACTTGGACTTGAGGCTGGGAGTGGATGTGTGAATTAGTTGAAATGCTAGACAAGTATGTTGAAGTACTTATGTCCCTAATTGGTTGATCATGGATGTAACATATCTTGTTGGCTCTGCTGCATACATGCTGGAGTGGTCGGCATCATCTTCAAAAATGTGCTTCATGATCACAGCAGAAACATCCTTTTTGTTCTTGCCTGATGGCTTGTCACTGGGGAGGAGCTTCATTGATGTGGATGATGAGCAATCATGGAATAAAATGTGGTGATCAGCAGCACGCAATGTGATCCATGCAACTAACATATCCGTGCACCTCACATCCCACATTATATTTGCAGTTGATGTCTTCTTGGTGGGGGCAGGAGCTAATGGGGCAGGTGTAGACACATCTGCTGATGTAGATGATGAAGGCATGGGGGCTGGGGCAGAAGCAGGTGTAGCACCAGAAGCAGCCTTGCTACCCCTTCCATGCCATTTCTTTGGAGGTATATCACCCTTTTGGCTTGCTGGAAGGGCCTGGGTAGGATTCGGGGCTAAAGTCCTCTGTGTATTTGCAGCAGGTCAAGCCTTGCTAGTCATGGCAAAAGGCCAAATTGCTGAAGCTTGAAGCCTTGCAGAGTGTTGAAGAGATGGGTGACAGGCAGGCATTATTTTTGAACTCCACCCACTACAAACCCCTTTGCAACATTCTTCAGATTCTCAAAATAGCCCAAACATAGCCTAAGTAAGCATGTCTATTGTCTTATACACACTGATTACTAGAGAATTGCATACAGCTCAAAACATGTTGGTTTATTCTGATGACACAATATATTCCATGAGTTACAAAAATATGGGTGACAAGATAGTATATGAAAGACAGCACTCAGAAGCAGCAATGCTTGGAAATACTGGTATGAATACAAACTGTCAATGCCATTGCAGAAGTGATGAAGACAGGAGCAGAAACATGTCCATGCAGACTTGTGTACAAGTACAACCTGGGTGATGTGTGATATTGGAAACCTCAATTCACTAGCCTGCCATGTTGAGATAAGAACATAAAATAATAACAGACATATTTACCTATGGATCAGTTCTGCCTTTCCTCCAGGTAGTTTTGTGCCTGGAAGAACCCTCAGAGCTTTGTCTGGCAACGTTTCATTTTCTCTTCTACACTGATGAGCTCTTTCTATTGTTACCTGGCTTTGCTGACAAGTTGGTATCTTCCAGCTCGATTTCAGACAGATCACTGATGGGGTCGAGGCAGGTGGTATCTACATGGGTGAGTGTAACTGGAACAGAGGGAGGAGGCTGCTGCTGCAGTGGTTGTGGAGGAATATAAGGAGACAAGGGTTGTTGTGGACTTGGAGGTCACTGAGGAGGTTCATGCACTGTCATGGTAGTCACCTCAGGACCCACAGCTGAGGGTGGTGAAGTTGGCAGAGGTATATGATTGACGGGGGCCTGAGGGGGTGATTTAATGGTGTTGGCTACTGCTCCTAGACAGTCAGTGTTACAGTTTTGGTGCACACCTGGTCTTTTTCCTTCTCCCATGACCCCATGCCCATTATATGACCGCTCCTGTCACTGGACCACCCACCACCAGCGCATCCTAGCACTTGTTTATGCTCAACGTGATGCATCTTGCAACAGCCCGGCCCACCTCCTCGCACTACCCCCCCTCAGTGCCCCTTGACACAGCCACCCTCCTGTGTCCTGATCTTGGATCTTCCCCAGATCCTTCCTGGCTCGCCTTCTCACACTGCCCCCCCTTAGTGCCCCCTTGACATAGCTGCCCTCCTGTGTCCCGATCCTGGATCTTTCCCAGATCCTCCCTGGAATATCCCCTTCAGATCTTCCCATTACACTATCCTCCTTTGGTGTCCCTTTGCACAGCTGTTCTCCTGTGCTTTCCTTGGTGATCACCATCTCAGTTGAGACCAGATCTCATCTCGACATCACCACCTACCCTGTGTTACGCCACAACCTCATGTGATCACTCATGTGCCATCACTACACATTGCACCACAATGATTCCCACAATGCGCCCCTTTGCTCATGAACTTCCCACGGCAGACCCCTCCTGCTATTCCTGGCAATATCCTTGCCTACTAATACTGGGTTTCCTTTTATGGATATGGACTATTATCTTACTTGGTTAGACTGCACACGGACCACCATTCCAGATTGGGATATGCCTACCCTAAAGCCCCTAAGGTGTGGATATATAAGTTGGAGCTCCTCTCCAATGCCTCTCTCTCTAACCTTGATCTGACACCTAAAGTGTATACCTTATGGTTACTCTTGTGATATTCATCATCTGTTCCCTGCAACCCTCCCCTTGCTTGACCTCTATCTTGCCCTCCCCTCTTTCCTCCTTCATTGAAGAACTCCGTCGCTGTCATCAAGAACCCTCTGACCACTCCGTGGTCATCTAGGTCATCTCAGTCAACAACTAGTCCATTATTGACTCTGTTCAGGAATCCCAGTTTCTGTCCTCATCCAACAACGTCCTGCTGACATTGGCTAGTGTCTAGGTTCTCCACCCCAGTCCAGAGAACTAGACCTCTTTGCCATCAACCTCACTATCCAAGACTCTCACCTAGGTCAAGGTCTTCTGACCTTGTTCATCTTGGACTCTTGGTCATTGCTGTGCTAGGAGCTCTCCTCCTAGCATCACTTATTGCTCGTCTCCAGGCTCTTTGACAAGCCTGAGGTAACCCTACGAGTTAGGGCTCAACAAGAGTTAGGCATAAGGCAGACTACACTTTATGTCTACTTGTACGACTATCCACAGTCATAGTCATAACAGTTAGCAGCATGCGCAGCTGCTTGTGCTCACATGTGATTAAGGAATCCTCTGGGCTTTGATATGGAGGTAGTTGCTGATTTGTCATCCACAGCTGTAAAGTCAGCACTCTGACCTTCTTCATTCTTGAAGAACAGCCTGACATGATAGTGATGAGTAAACTGTGATCATGAGTGTAAATGGACATACATATTGTAGTGTTTCAATACATCCTCCTTTCATTTGGCATCTTTGCATTTGTCAATGAGATCCACTATGATGTAGTAGAATTGCCAGTAGTTGAAGCTACTGTTTTTCTCTGACCAATGTAGCTGGGAAGTGATTCCAAAGCATGCCTGTGATCTGAATGTTAGTACAGTGTGAGAACAATAATGATTGCACTTACCAACACCACAGCATAGGCAATGTGTGCTTAGGCAATTGCATGGGTATCCCATATCCACATGGGTCATGGGTATGGGTACCATGTGGGTATGGGTGTGGGTCTGCCCTCCTGATACCCATACCCATACCCATACCCCCAGAGGTGGATATGGGGCATGGGTATGAGTGGATATCTGTAGCTATTTAACTCCAACTTATGTGACAGGTAGGCAATTGCATGGATATCCCATACCTACATGGGTCATGGTCAGAGGTGGGTATTGGTTGTAGTACCCATGGGTATTTAGGATGTATCTTTTATGAGTGAATTCAAAACATATTGAATATCTAAGTACTTGGTGGTTGAGAAATGTAGAAATCTATAGTAGTGTTGTCAAGATCTGCAGAGTCCAGGGATTGCAGCATGCATGTGCCTTCCTAATTTGGAAAGTTGTGGCTTGGCTAATGGAGCAGTGCTGTGGCCACTATCTTTGCATGCACCATTGCCTTTGATTGCCTCTGGAGCTGACATCTCTGAATTTGAGCTATCAATCACCTAAAGGAGCTCCTGGGGTGATATCTTGAGTTAACACATTTGTTTCATCAACTGCTATCTTTAGATGATATTTGAAACAGTGTTATTATACCTTAGGTTACACAATAATTTTGTATAGTTGTATCCTAGTCTATGCAATACCCATGGGTGTTATCCACCATGGGTCTGGTCCAGAATCTGATGTGCATGACCCACGGCAAATACCCATACCCACAGTCATGGGTATGGGTGTGGGTCAGACCACTGATACCCTGGGGCATACCCACACAATTGCCTATGTGTGCTGCCTCAACCTGATTCATGTTGTGGAGGATCACATTGCATGAATGTGCCCCACGTGGATTGCTGCCATGAGCTGTAGATGGACCTGTAAAAACATCTCAAGCAACCTAATAAAACACAGTAGCTGTAATGATTAACTGGCACAAGAAACAGGAACACTCACCCTTTCAAGATAGAATCCACAGAAGAGACCAAAGAGGATGTCTTCTTCATCATATTTCCTTCTGTTTTCCTCCCACAATAATGCTGGTAATTCAGATGATGACATGTCTATTTTTCCATTCTCAAGGTTCTTGTGAGTCCTAGATTATTCAACTGTAGTGAGCACCAAGGGATTATGATGAAGCAAAAGAATGAATACTCCTCAGTGTCCTCATTGAACTTTGCAACAAACTCAACAGGACAAAGAAACCCAGCAAGCTGTGAGTGGTTCAGGCCAAGCTCTGATTTTGAGGTGCTGGAATTGATTGTGGGCTTCATGGTGTTGACCTTTGGATTTTGAAGGATATAACTTGGTATTTTTTTGCACAGTCAAGCAGTATCACTGCTCCTAGTTTCACTTATCATTTTGTTAATCTAGAAACTGCTCAGCCAGTTCTTGAGGGCTCAATGTATGCACATACATGCACCTTTCTGAGAACTATCTTGAGTGTTGATGCACATGAGGGGTTGTCAATGAGGATCTTGATACTTGGAATCTCCTGGATGAGAGTAGGATAGACCTTCTTATAACGCACAAGTGTTCTTGGAGTGCTAGTACCTGATTGCACAATGAATACGTAAAATGAAATGAATCACTTACATGTGGTCAAGGGCTTCCTTCCTGGCTTGATGCTCATCCTCATCTTCAAAATTGCCTTGTTCTTCCTGCTTGGAGAGCATTACCAAATGCATGGCTTTGTTGATGTCACAGAACAAGTCACAGTACTGGGCAATAATACATCTGGCACCCTTGAGATCCTTAAGAGCAATCCCACTGTATGAGTCAACTTCATTTGACTCAGGGTCACTTTCAGACACCTTTTCAGAGTTTGACCCATCCTCATTATCAGATGTGTCCCTAATGTGATCAGCCTTGGACACAATAGATGGTAATGAAACTCATTTTCTTTCACATTTTTTACCTTTCTTTGGCTTATTTGACACATTTTTCTTGACACATTTCAATGCCCTGTTGTCATGGGATGCAGGAGAACCAGCACATTTATTGGAGGGCATACTGGGCAGTGATAATGGTTAGAGTTGGAGGATGAATGTTGGAGTTTGTTTGAGATCACATTATCTTCTTTCATTTATGGGTGTGAGTACTCCTTTATTGATGTCCATCATGTGACTGATATCTATGCATTTTTATGCAGTGGATGAGACTTGTCCTACTTTTCCTTCCACCATGTCAACTGTCAGCAACATGTTTTCCAGCCTCTTGGAGAACAAGATCTCCCTTGAGCTACTCCTCACATATCCAGATGTCTACCATATTACATACACACCTGATTTCCCCAGACTGCTGGTAAGTTGCTTATTTTGTATCCTCTGAGTCATCTCTGTACTAACTGGATTATTTACTTTCAGACAAGTGAAATTCGCCCTTCAGGTTATACCACCTCATCTGGGCTACAGAACACAACAGACAATTATTGCCATCTCACCAGTGAAAAAACGCTCATAGTAGCACAACCAGATAACATCCCCCCTAAACAATCTGGTGAATTGGATGTCATAATGGTCTGAGATTGGAAATTAAATTATATACATTGTGATTCTAGGAAACGATGACCTGAGTACTATGGAACCTGAAAGTGATTCAGAGATATTGGCAGTAATCAACACAATCAAGGAAGTACATGTATTCTTTCATCTATCTATATTTTTCTTTTGCTGAATGTCCTCCAGTGAGAGCAGTATCCTGGCAGCATTGCAACATCCTCACATTGATTTTATGTTTTGCAGCACATGGGTTCTGTGTAGGTTTCTTTAGCGATCATGGAACATGTGCAACTTATTTATACTTTCTAGGTAGTATTGGATATTCATGTTCTTAGTATGACCCATGTATTTAACTTCACAGCCCAATTCAACTACTTTGCCCTGCCAATGGATGACATAATCTGTGTCAGGTGTGAAAGGTCATTTGGTACACAAAAGTCTTTGTGTGCCCATGAGGCCCATTGCCAGGCAAGTAAAGCATTGACTGTTGATATCCACTGTCAACATAGAGACTGCAAGAAGTCCAAAAAATGAAAGTGTACATCACCTAGCTGTTCCCCTGAGCCCCCCACAAGATTCTTGATTCCTGTGGAGATAGATGCTCCTAAGTTTCAACTGGAGGTAGCATACTTTATCTTATGGGGTTATTTACATACTTCAAAACCTGGAGGTGTTACGACTACCACCCGGTAGGCGTACAAGTAGACACGAAGTGTAAGGCCGCCTTGAGCCTAACTCTTGTGAGTCCTAACGCAGTAGGATACCTTCAGGCTTAATGCGAGCCTGGTGATGAACGACGAGTGATACTATTGCTAGTACCACGAGACAGACGACGACCGAGAGTCCTAGGTGGGAGAGGTCGGTGGACCTTGACAGGGGTGAGGACACGGGATAGCGAGGTCGTCGTTGAGGTGGACGAGTTCTCCTAACTGGGGTGGAGAACTTAGAGACGAGCCAGCGGCGACGAGCCGTGGCGAGGGGGGAGAGCACTAGATGCTCGACCTTGAAGACCTTAGAAGATCTAAGGTGTCGACAACGGAGTCCTTCAACGAAGGAGGAAGGAGGAGAGGGAGAGGTAGAGGTCAAGCAAGGGAATGTTGCAGGGAATGGATGATGAATACCACAAGAGTAACCGTAAGGTGTACACTTTAGGTGTCAGATCAAGGTTAGAGAGAGAGAGGAG
>JBBPQP010001241.1:0-11849 GCA_038092555.1 Boletus subgraveolens | reverse complement strand
CTAAAATCCATAATGTAATTTGGGGTCAAATAAGTGTCCCAATGACATGCCATTTTGAAATGCTTGTATCTCACTCCCATGGCAACCAAATCACATGACCAAAGTGGTTTCTGAATGCCAAGGGCAAGTACTTTCATCCATCCTGCAAGCACTTTACCTGATTTATTCTTGCTCTCCTATAATCTTCCAATCTCTTCAAAATGGCTCAACATTGGGACACTTTTTTGAGCCACTGTGCCATTGTGCCCAGCTGAAAAGCCAGTTTCCAATTGAAAACATGGATGACCTGAAGAGAATGAAGAAAATCCTTCCCAAAGAAAGATGCATTGGTGGGATAAAGGAACAAACAATTGCTTCTGGGATAAACTCAGAAACAGTATTGAACAGCACCAGTCACAAAGTGAGCAGTAGTGTTGATGCTGTTTTGCAGCAACTGATGACTGAGATCAGGGAGTTGAGGGCCATTATCAGAAGGTTTTCAGCAGATACACTAGAACAACAACTGGATATCTTTGGCAAGGCAGCACCACAAGGGTATGGATGCAGAATCTGCTGTTCAAAGCTGCACCAGATGACTTCAGCATGTACTCTGCTGGAAAGCACACAGCTTCCTGATAAGGAACTTGGGTGCCATGACTTGAAGGCATGCACTGGCACACCCTAAAACTACTGTAGATGTACAGCCAAAGTGCCTTGGTGTGCCATGACCTTGTTCACAATTCTTAGTAGTGTGAGATTCAATGTTGTTATGGCTGTTATCAATTGCAAGGTCAAGCTTGCCAGTAATGTACAGAAAGCAAACACAATTCCAGAGTTAAGTAGGTACAAATTCAATGCAGTACTGGGAGTGAGTGTACATATATGACAGCATAGCTAAGGTGGAGTTGGAGATATTGTTGAGGCAATGGAGAAATATGTAGTATAGGCAGGAAATGAAGGAAGGTTTACACAAGGATGAGGCATGGCCTTTATGCATCCGAAAGAACTTGTGGGCAGGGTGCTAGGTGGAAGTAAGATGTCAAGTCTGTATAGCATCACTAAGTAAATGACACATGTTCTTGGATGTCTCGATGTAATGGTGTACAAAAGCAAAGTGGGCTTCAACAGTTGCACCTTGCAATATTTGTTAATATTGAGTCAATGTTATAAGTTACTGCTGGGGGTCATAGGCAGGGTCAACAGTCAGAACAGGCCACATTTCCTTTGTGAAATCAGTGGCAAGTATTTCTTGATTGTCCTCCTCTGTGTCTGTCACATATAAATATGTGATGAAATCATCAAGGAAATAACATATTTGATCTGACAAGGGTGTTTGTTTTATGTTATGAAGGAAGGATAGTGTGGATATATGAACCTCACATAGTGTGGCATAACTTAAATTGAATTTTTACTGAGATGTCATGAGCACTAATTTGAGATCAGCAGTGGGGCACCACCAGATATTTGATTGAATTGAAGGTGTTGTTAGGAGGAAAACAACAATTGAGGAGGTGATCTCATCCCAGAGTTCTTACAGGAAGAGGTCAAGATCCTCTTGATGTCTATTGTCTTTACATGCTGTGTCAAGGATTGAAGCCACCTCAAACACCTTTCATGGTTTGCAATAAGATATGGACCAGATCTTGGTCATTGAAGACAACAAATGGCATTGCACCTACACACACTCAGGCTTGCATTGACAATGATGACAAATCTGTCATGGGTTGTACACTGGATATTGGAGAAGAGTGCTAGTGAGGCCTAGTGAGGGAAGGAGGAAACATGCAAGACCAGGCAACTCACAGATATTGGACATGACTCTTTGGATGATATTGAGGTTAGAGCATGTGCTGCTATGCAAAAAATACACATAATATGATGGATTTATGGATTTTTATCATTTCTCATTCAAAACAAGTACACAGGGATGTATGATATATTGATGTTATACATTGCATTTGCCCTCCATTGGAGATACACTCAAATAAAATGTAGAAATGTTGGGGTTCTTTCTATGTGCACAGATTGTTAAATCCATACATTTCAATAACACATCCACCACTTATGTTATGTATCTATTGAAGTATGTGGATAGAAATAGATGTGCATTTCAGTGATGTACATATTGAGATGTGTTAGGCTGCTTCTATTGGAATGATCTTGCTAATTTTATGAAGTTTTCTCTAATTTCCTTAGTATTAGGCTTGATTAGTTGAAGGATTTTGATATATTCTCACCACAATTCAGATAGTCAACAATGTGGTGAAAACATGAACTCTATAGTATATCATATCAAATACATCCATGATTATTACACTACCATCCAAAGAGACTATGATTGTGTACTTTATCACCACAAAACAATGTCAAATTTCATATATAATTCTGGTAAATTACCTAGTTTAATACACACATACAAGCCAAATATGCCACATTTTGACATATGTGAAAATGTGGTGAAATCCTATAAAAATTAAATGTTTTGATTTCACTGCTTTAAACATTTATGTTGAAATGCAGTAAATAATAAATGCAAATAGCCAGATTGTATATATCTAGTAATTGTATTGAATTCAGTATTGAGCTCTGATGTCTCATGTGATGGCTATGGAATGCATGGCAAAACAACAAGGACATGCATATGTATGTATGCAAATAATAATGGCATTGAAACAAATTGAGTGCTGGTATATATGATACAGTATACTGAATAACATGAGAGGGTATACATCTGGAACACCATCTGGACAATGTAACCATGGGCAATGCTAAAAATGAAGAAAATATAGATGCTGACAATTGCAGCAATGAAATAGAGATTGTTGAAGAAGCAATGGTGCTAATGAACAAGAAAAGAGAAAAGAAGGGAAAGGGAAGAAAGATCAATATGAGGCACTGATGAGAGAGAATATGGAGCTGAAAATGATCTGGAAGTGATGGTAAGTATGAAGGAAGAAGAGAGAAAAAAAAAAAACTCTATCTTTCCTATGTTCTTCAGCATTCTGACAAGCCTATTCAGGTGCTTCTTTATCACATTCACCATATTCTTTGACATCAACTTCAAGACAGCTGCACACATAATATATCAATGCAATCTATCCTTATACAATTCATGCTATCTATATGGATAGTAGGGCATGATTTCTTTTGTAGGAAATGTGACTACTCTTTGAAAGGTGTGATAAGTGTGTCTTCCTTCATTAGCAAGTATTATGGACATGAAATATGATAAACACAATAAAGAGATCAGTACTTATGCAAAAACCAGACAAACTGTGAAGCAAATGATGCCAGTGGATGTAGCCAACAGGGATCCCACTGTAGCAAGCTTCACAGCCATGAGATGCAAGTCTCCAGAGGAACATTAGGGACAACACAAACATGGGGGTAAGAGCATGTGGTGGTATATGGAGGTGGAAACTTGGGCATGACCAGACAGAAGCATGAATGTGGTGGAAGAGCATGGTTAGAACATTGGCCACAAAAAGTTTACAAAAAGTGAGATCATTGAAATCTGATTTCTTTCATGAAAAAATGTGATGTTGCAACTAGCCTGGATAGGAATAGAAGTAGACTTAGTCAGTCATGAAAGTTAGTCACATAGGTCTTCTACAGTAACAGAGGTAGTTGTTGGTCTTCAACAACATTGAAGGTAAATAGAAGAGTATTCACTTGGAAGCAGAACAAAGACTTAGTGAGATCCTAAAAGATTGGAAACAATGCTATGGAGTACACCAAGTAGGTCTAACTTCAGGATAAAAGTAGGACTACAGGGGTTTGAATAAAAAAAGGAAATAAAGATGACAAATTATTGTAGAACATTGTGGAACAGAGAAAAGTATTGGTAATCAAGATGCTAACTGATAATGGAATATAGTGAAAGGCAATGGAAATGATGATTAAGTCAGTGAAGGAAAAAAAGAGAAAATAAGTGAGCAGCAATAGTATTTGAATGATGATGCTTGTAGATGACAAAGAAAGACATATAAGAATACCATGACCAACAAGCATGACTAATAAAAGAAAAAGAGTAGAGTCAATGACAAATTGTAAGATTACTCATTTAGTAGAATTTGAATTGCTGATGAAAAAGGATTTAAAACAAATCTCAGGTTAAGAGACCAGGAGACCCAGTGATGTTTCCCCAAGCTTCATCATCATAAAGGTCATCTCCATGGTCAAGAGGGGAATAGAAATGATGGGAGGAGTAGTCCTCATATAAGATTAAAGGACGGGGCAAATAGAACCTTTGAAGGACCAAGAGGAGTGAGACCCTCTAGAGGAAGAGGACAAGGAAAATGAAGGGAATTGGATGGTGCATCATAGAGGATAGTAGTTGAGGATGTGGCCCAGTCCCCAGATAAGACAGGTGGAGTATTAATAGAAGAGGCACAAGATTTGATAATGATCTAGTCTGTGGCATTGGCAGCATGTCTCAAAGTATTGAGGGTGGTTGGAAAGAAGGGGAATAGTTCCTTTAGTGCTAGTCCAGTGGGCCTCAATCCATTCAAAGACTCACTTATAGTACCAACTTTGTCATGAAGCTCTTTGCAAAAATCAATGGAGTCTCCCTGGTCACTTTGATGATGGGCCACCCACCAAGAGCTTGATAGGGCAGTAGAGGAAGCCATTGAGAATGATTTGGGTAACATCTCTTTCCCTCAGTGCTGTTATTGATCACTAACAGCAACTTGGATAAAAAGCATGCTGGTTTGGAACTGTCAAAAAACTGCCCAAGATCTACTAAAAATTACAAGACATGCTCACCTTTGCTTAGAAGTGCAAATCCTACCACAAGATTTGAAACCTCAGTGTGTGCCCACAGTCCATTGCAATCTTACATATATTAACTAGTTGCTGCTTGTTGGTTGATGCAAATTTATAGCAGTAGCTAGTCCATTTTCATCTGCGGAAACTACTGTTAGAAGCTGTTGTCAGTGGCCATGTGCATCCTTGAGCTCAGTGACCTTCATCCCCACCCACTAATCTTAGGAGGTTGCTGACTTATGAACTTTCAGGAATGGCAGCATATGCCAGCCCCTCATAGATTACAATGTTCACTGCCTATTAGCATGTGCAGCAGGTTATTCCTGCTATGGAATGTATAGGTTTTCCACCCCCCCTTCATGACTTGGTGGGTGAATTTGCAGTCACTACCCCCATTCAACCATGTTGAGTTAATTATCTTGTTTGCTGCCTCTTTCATATATCACCCTATCTCAGTCTTCTGGTGTTTATTTCAATTCTCCCACCTTGCAAGAGTCCTCTCCATTTGCTCTGCACAGCACAGGTGGCATTTGACACCTCTTGCCTCCACATGTATGGGCTGCTACATACCTGTTAACAATATACCATTGCATCAATCTTTTTTGTTGCCAGGCATGTTACTTTTGAACAATGTTGCCCAGCTGCTTAATGCAGCCATAGGTCTGCTGCTATCTTGGCATTTGGCTGGTAAGGATGCCACATCACCCACTCCAAGAAACAGATCCAAGAGCATCTTCATTGCATCCTGCTTGGCCATAGCAAGGGTTCAATATATGTACACAAAGATTACTATGCAGTACTAGCAATACTATATGATATGGAATGTTAGGGACCTGGCTGGGACATGTGCTGCTTCTTCGCAGCAGGCTGGTTAGAGGGCTTGCCCTAAGCAGGCTGCTTGGTGAGCCCCCTGCCCTTGACTTGCTGCTCAAATGCTAGCTGGTTTGCTGCAGCTTCTCCTGAGATGGACACCAGGGCAGTGTATGGCCCATATGGGAAGTCACACAGGAGGTCAGAGTGATACCTTGCCACCTCAGAAGCTGACAGCAGGGCCCATAATTGGTTAAACAAAGGCAATACAAATATCTTTATTCGCTGAGCAGTTGCAATGCTGGTACAGACCAGGTTGAAGGGCTTGCTGCTCTTTGCACCTGGAGAGGGGCAACATATGAACCAAGGTAGGAAGTAAAAAGGTGAGAGGCATACCATGTTTAGATGTCCAGCCACTTCCCAGGCTACCATTGTTCTCACCCATGTACTGATACAAAGGCAAAGCCAGCTTGTAGCTGGCAAGTATGAACATTGACATCATTACCACAAAGGGAGTATGATCAATGAAGCTCTTTCATCCTTTTGGAGGGGGTTTCCACTCCAAGTT
This sequence comes from Boletus subgraveolens, assembly GCA_038092555.1. Taxonomy (NCBI): domain Eukaryota; kingdom Fungi; phylum Basidiomycota; class Agaricomycetes; order Boletales; family Boletaceae; genus Boletus; species Boletus subgraveolens. Next base: position 5,725 of record JBBPQP010001241.1, on the reverse strand, counting down.
TCTTATAGCAGCAGTTATTTCAGCAATGGAGCTATCGTTGGTGAGTAAACCAGGTATTTTTGCTTCATGGAGAACATCTGGAAGGATGGCAGTAAAAATAAGTGCTAGGAGGATGGTGACCTGGTGGATAGGCTTCTGGACATTGTAGTTGTTCTGGACCCAGAGGTAGGTTTCTTTAACATATGTACTTGCTCTCATTCTTGAAAAATATGTTGCTGATCTTCCACTCAACAGAAAGGCTCAAGTGATTTAAAACTTGATAAAGGTCTTGGATAGTGAGCTTTTGAAAAGTCCAGGGAGCATGAAAGTTGGCAGACATGGCCTGAATGGAGGACTGAGCAGTGTTAGCATTGTGTTTGAAAGAACTGGCAAAACTTTGGGGTATGGAGGGCATGCTAGATGGGATACCAAGGTTGAGCCATGTGTTGTGAACCACCAAGTATGGTGGGTGTCCTGGACCAGGCTGGGCATTGTGCAACCAGGAGATGTTCATGATTTCACATTGGTTGACAGCTCTAACCAAAAGATCCTTCAGGGTGCATGAAATGTCACAGCTAGAGTCCACACTAAGTGATGTGTGGACTTCATGGATCACCTCATATATAACCAGCAACAAAATCCAACTTGAAATGAAGGAGGGGAAAGTGACTGCTGTATGGGATTCCACAGTTTTGATGGTGTTGGTAATGAACCAAGAGGCTGACTTTGGACTGCACAAAGCAGTGGGCAGGCCATTTGCAAGAAGCTGTGGTTGGTTCACAATGGCCTGGACCAGGTGAGTGTGAGCAGAGTCTTGATATCCAAGTGGTTTTCTAAGGGCCAGCCATCTTGATAATGCTTCAAGGCATTCACAAATAAACAAATGAGAAGCAGCATGGAGATCCTCATCACCCAAAAAGGTGAAGGCATGGACACTGTGTGTTATATTCATGACTGACCAGTGTGACAATGGTATACATCTGTGCATGTCACTATTCCTTACTCAGGTCAACTCTAAAGAGTTTGAGTAGGTCAACTAGTGTGAGCTAGACTGAGACAAGGGCTGGTCTCATATGGTAATGAGAGGAGGATGTAAAAGAGAGCTGAGGCACAAGGGAGGGTATCTCAAGGAACTGGATGACTACAGAGAATAGTGTACATATATCAAGTTAAGGAAAGAGAAGAGTACAAGCAGCACCCTAATATATATAGTAGAGACTTTAGGGTAGGTAACAGAGTCCTAAAGTCTAAATAGAAAAGAATCACATTGTGTTGTGTAGTATGTAATGAGTAAACAATGGATATAAAGGGGAAACATATTGCCTATAAGAGAAGGCAGTAGTGGAGGCAGTGTCTGTTATGGAGGTAATAGTATGCAGTCAATATGAGTCAAAGAGAAAAGGAAATAGAGAGAAGTGGGAACCTGAAGGCAATGAGGCACAGCCTCATCATTCCTCAAGGAGGGTTTCATCTAGCAGTTTGACCCAGGCATTGCTGGGGATCTTGAGATCATGGAGGTTGGAGAAGATGTCATCAAAGAGAGAGGGTCCTGGATGGTCCAGGGCAATAGATGGTGAAGGGATCAATGAAGTAGAAGAAGATTGGTGGTGATGAGGAGGAGGAGAAGGGGAAAATGATAGGAGGTCCTTGCCAATTGTAACACTGTAATCCACAAGAGTGCAAACATTATCTACAGAGGCCTGAAGAGCACAGTCCAGAAGATACAATGAAAGGTGAAGGGCATGGTCAGGTAGGTCAATGGCAAAAGAGGCAGGCAGGTGAATGGAGTGCTTCATGTGAAAAACTACCATGTAAGCCTGGCAAGAGAGGGGTATGAGGGGGACTTGACATGGTTGAATAGCATAAACACTACTTATGGCCATTTGTTCTAAACCATAATTTAGTTGAAAGACCTGTCAAGATGTCATGAGGGGCTGGCCAGTCTTCTTGGACAGAGGCCAATCAGTGCAGCATATCTCAACAGTAATATTGGACATGTACCTAAGTGATACAATGTCTGAAAGTGCTGGCATTCCATCAAGAATACAGGAGAGGAAAAGCCAAAGTAGGTCCATGACACTCTTAGTCAATATTTTTGCATTGCCAGTGTGACAGAAGTTCAATGTGCACTCAAATGCACCAACCATGTCAACCCAATAGGGTTCTATTTTGGTCCCATCTTTGAAGTTTGATTTGAATCGCTCATAGAGAGAACCAAGTACTGAGAAAAGGCCATATGTTGTCCATTGAACAATATGAGGAAGCACCTATTTGGAAACAAAATAAGATATGTGGAAAAAACAATACTGTGGAAACTTACATTCAGTTTAAATGCTTTAAAGTGGTCTTTGATCATTTCTAGCATATTTGGATGTGACCACATCCATATTAATGGCCAGACAATGGAGCAATAAATTCCACTGAAAAAAAGTGAGCTAACAGAATCCAGAGATGGAATAGGCCATATACCATCCATTATATGAGCAGAAGACAGTCAAAAGAGATCAACAACATAGACATTCTCCAGCCTAATTGATTGATCAAAAACAGAATTGGAAAGCTTTGTGTTACATATATTATTCAAAAGGAAGGGATATTGCACAAAGTGGGCACTGGCATTGTAGCCCTGAAAGAATATTGCATGAACATAATGGCCTGGATGTTGAGTATGTGGAGCATTCTCATTCTGCTGGGACTATGATTTAATGAGAAAAGCAAGGGATCAAAGCAGTGGAATGTGCCATCAGCCTGGAATTGTCCAATGTTGTGCAACCCAGCAGTGGAATACACATGGTGGGGAGTGACAGCCTCATCATCAGAGTTGGCATGTGGATTCTCAAAGAGTACATGCAGATTCCTGAAATTAAAGAAAATTCCAGCAGCCCATGCAGCTTCAGGTAAATTGACTTTGCAGTGAGGAATGTGGTAGCCAAGGGAATGGTAGATGTTTCTTTTCCTGTTATTGTCATCCAAGAGTGCATATGTTTTCAAGTTGACTCTTCTTCATTTAGCTGGTTGCATCATTGTGTTTTATGATAACAGACACACCTAAACATAGTTTCAGGCATCCAGCAAAATGTTTAGAAGTATGTGGGGACAAATTCCACAAGAGTCTTTGTTCACATCTTAAGAAAATTGTTGCTCTATTTTGGGTTCTTTTCTGAACCTTAGGCTTTGTAGAGTGTGGTTTAATATTTTCAATAAGATGTTGATCATCAGAATAGAAATGATAAAGAACCTATTTAGTATCATTTGCAAATCTTTCACAACCAAGTTCATTAATGTAATCCTTTTGATGGTTCCAAGCTGTAATAATGAAAACTTTACAGAATTGATGTCATGTTAGAGAAGGACACTGTGGCAAATAGCTTACAATATGTATGTGACTGCAGGAATTCTATGTCATCTGTTCTGCAATTTCTGTATCACATATTTTCCAATACTGTTCAAGATTTTCCATCATCTGCTGATTATATTTTCTGTTGCATGTTTTGTCTAAGGATAACAACAATTGTAATTTGATGCCATAAGGCTTTTCCAATTGCAGACTCTTCATCATTATGAGTCTGAAAAGAATGATGATGTGTGCCAATCAACCCACTATATAAAGCTCTTGATTCACCACCCAGCACAGGAGGTAATTGGGCAAAGTCACCAGCAAAATAACATTAGCTCCACCAAAAGGAAGATTGTATTCATTGTAGGCCTTTGCTAACTGTGCAGAAATCTTATAAAGATCATGACATGAAATCATGAACATCTCATCAATGAAAAAATATTTTATACCCTTAAGTTTGTCCTTTGTTATGGCTATTTGGATTGTCAGTATGAAAGGGATAATGGACTCACCACAGTGTGTCACTGACAAATATTGCTAAAATGGGAAATCATGCAAGACCAAAGTGAAAGAACAGCACCAGAGCAGAAAATTGCATTCCAAGTCTTAAGTATAGGATTTTATACTGTAGGAAAATAATCTAAACTTGTAAAATAAGGGATAAAGATGTGAGAGGGTCAGAATAGTCTAGCTCCAAACCTGAAAAGTTAATTAAGCTATAAAAAGGGGGTCCAAGTAAGAACTACTAAAGTTAATGTACATAGTCTGAATAAGAATTGCATGTGGATGACAAGCAGATAGGATCAGATAGGGGTAATGTGGCTGTAAGGAATATCTGTTTCTTACATTTGAGGGAGATTTTAAAAGCTGACTGTTCTTAGTCAGTCCAATGACTGTGAGGCAGGGAATACTGATGATGACAATGACAAGGATCTGGAAGTGGGAGGCAATGACAGTGGGTGATAACAAAGGTAGTGTGCATTTCCTATTCCATCCAATGATCATGAGAGACAGAGTGCTGATGATAATGATGATAAGGGATGGTCATGTTCCAATATCCTCTGTAAGTGTCTGGCTGCCTGAATGGCAGGGTGACTTATGAGTCAGATGATGAGTAATGGTCAATAGTGAGAGGATGAGAAGAGCAGCACATTGTTTTGTCATGATAGGGTGTCACAAGTGATATGATATGACTCTGTTGGGTTTCTATGTGTGTCTGATGTGATTCAATCTGAGTCTGATGTTCATGTCTGATGCTTGATTCTGCAGTGCAAACCTAAACATTCTTGAAAACATAGTAAAGTAGATGAAAATGTAAGTATGGAATAGTGTAATCAAATGAAATGAAACTGAGTTGTAAATGTCCAACTCAACTTATCTTCCTCATGCTTCTTTCATGTCTACTTCTGCATAAGATCAAAACAAGAGGGTACTGAATGTCTGGGATCAATGAAATAATGAATTGAATAAGGTGTGCAGTGTCCCTTTACATGTTTGAAGAGCAGAATCATACATACATATGTGAGTTCAAGGACACAATGAACCTGGTTAATGAATGGGATATATAAGGCAACAACATTATTTCTAGTTTCTTGTACCAAGCTCTTCCATTTAGCAGCTGTAAGTTGTTTTGTGGGAAAGACTCAAGGGCAGATTAATTTACATTTTTGATGAACTCAATTGATCTAGCCATCCTGCATTGACCATAACTTGTTCAACAACACTTTTGTTACAGTTTCATTTAGCTGTTTTACATCCTACAAAACATGTCAAAATAGGTTCCATTTTAGTGTCATTGTATGACACATCTTCTAAACCTGTCTCTTCAATATGGTATTATGAATATCATCTTGAGGGGCTTTTCATAATCCTTGTTGTTTGGTAGTGGCATGTAGTTGTTGGGAATAATCATCTCTTGCATCCATGCACTCATGTCTAACTTTAAGATTAATCATGATCACTTCATGTTAACTGTGGAAGACTCAAGACACAAAGGAATTATTCCAAGATTGTGATTCTGTTTTCAAGTCAAATTCTGTTTATCATGGACAAAAAAGGGACAATATAGTAGCACAGTAGAATTCTCTATCTCCTCTATCAGATCTTGGTAATCCTGGACTTATAACAATGGGTATCCAGTTGTGCAGTACATTCAATGACCTGATACCATACACTGAGCAACAAAACTGTTGCAATAACTAACCCTAATGTAGTGCACTTCATGCACTGCAAACACCTGTGGGAATTTTGCTTAGCTTGGGTGAGACTAAATATAGTACACACTCTTGGCTACAGATCATCCCCTTGGGTCATGTGATCTAGTCCAGTGGTTGTGAAGATATGGCTACTTTAAGTCACCTATGTCATTGCAACAGTTTTGTTGCTGACCTAGAAAAGTTTGAAATTGAT
>JBBPQP010001240.1:0-11850 GCA_038092555.1 Boletus subgraveolens | reverse complement strand
TGAACAGCTTCACATAATACACAGCCAATTGCACAATGGCGAGGAAACCACCTGCAGATCCGGCAAGTCCTTGGAGAATGATGTATCTATGGAGCATAGATAAGTAACCAGTGATAAATAAGAGGTAAAACCGTACGTGAGGAAGAAAGTTGACGCTTGGGGAAGGTACACTGCCAGCAAATTCGCAACGGAGCTAGGATTTTGAAGAATGCTTGGGAGGGCAGAGATGATCCCAGAACTCAGGGTGACGATAAGGAATGAATGCTATGGATCCCTGGGATGAATAGAACACGTTCTTCGACATTGAAAATACTTACGATCACTTGAAAAATGAAGTAACGCGTCATCAGGCTGAGTTCCAATCCTGTACGGGTAGGGATACCCTCAAAGCGAGCCAACAGCCTCAACACAATGGGAAGGAGCATCATTAGAACCGCGAGCAAAACCGGGGGTAGGATACCCTGAATAATACCAAGGACCACTGGCGGGATTTTGCAGAGCCACGCGAGCCAGCTCTCGCGGACACAGAGACCCTGGATGTTAGATATAATACCAACGAACGCCACAGGGAATGCCCAGAGAATGATCAATGCGGCGGTCGCTGCATAGCTAATCACCATCCGAATACGTTTCTCGTATGGGTTCATGCCGAGATTACCCCAGAGAACATCTTCAGGCGAGACTTCGAGATACCGATCAGCCATGCGGTATGGCGCGTGGTGTGCAAGCGAACCATAGGCGATGTGTGCCGCGATTTGCTGGTTGAAGGTAATGAAAGCGGAGTTGAGAGGCGGATATGACTGTTCGGAGCTGTCCTCTCCATCCGCAACATCATCAGAAGCCGGGATATAGGATTCTTGGGAAATAGTCCTGCGAGCTTCACGAAGCAGAGCGGTGGTCGTGGCAATCTCGCTCCGGCACCAGTCGATCGTGTCGACTTCCTGACCAATAAAGGGGAGAGAGAAAGGCAAAAAGCCCACAGGGAGACGATGAGTAGGACGCTTGGCGCGTGGAACGAGTCTCTCGGCGAGAGAGAGGTTAAGTTCAGCGTCATCGGCGGACTCTGAGGGGTATGCAGCATCGTCGCCCTGCTTTTTGAGTGCCTTGGCGCGAAGCTTGGCTGCAGTAGAAAGCAAGGTAGTCTCAGCAGACTCCAATTTTCCGGATGCGGTGAGACGGCGATCATAAACTGCAGGTAGCTCCTTCAAATCACTGCAAAAAATATGGATGTATGCGATGTAAGTAGAAGGCTCTGCGATCCAGTAGGATGACATACCGATTGATCCAGATCTTTTTCACGCCACCTGGGAATCGCGAGTACAACTGTGTCAATGCTTTTTGAGATAGGTACTTGGAAGGAATGCCAGAAACCAAGATGGTGTTCGCTTGAGCAGAACGAGAATGCACGGGGTCGATAAGGTGGCGCTGCCGGACACTGATGAAGTGGCTCATTTCGTGCTTGATATTCCAGTATATCCAAACTGCACATAATCCATAAACTGCGTCAAGAACCGAGTCAGCATCGGGAACACAGACCACTCACAGGTTGACAACCAAACAAGGATGATAAAGGCAGCATATCTGTCTTTGTGATTGGGAGCAATGTTTCCAAGTGTAAATCTACTCAATCCAGTGTTTCCGGGGATGGAATTGTTGACTGAGGTGACAGGCAAAAGTACAATCCAAGTAATAATCCAGATAGGGACGAGCACGCGGACCATCACGCGGAGGAATCGGACGAAGAAATAGGCATCTGGGCCATTAACGCGCTGAATGTCTTTGTAGTTAGCCTTGTAGAGTGCGATCGGCCATGTGAGCAAGCCAGTCTTGAATGACCTGACACGTTGACTGCGAGACAAAACGAGGGTCAGAGGTGGCAAGCAGTTAGCATGAAATGGCGCACTCGTCGACTGGGATGACTGTACGGGGCTCATAGACGGCTTTGAAGTAAGGACGTAGAAGGGTGAATGCGGCAATTTCGATACCGAATACAATAGCGTTAAAAGCAAGAGCTGTCTCGAACGTGGCCGTCGTCGCCGAGCCGGCGCTGGACGTGTCGGACCTAGGAGAAGAGTGAACAATGAACGAGTAAAACTAACAGTGGGGCGTACATGGTGGAGAGAAGGCAAAAGAGCGAATTGGAAAGGAGAAGACTTGGGTGCGTTGTATATAGTTCGCTTGCGTTTCTCGATCAGTCGCTTATGTACAAGTCTCCACTATTCCTTTTCTGGAAGACAACGCCCCGAACACAGAGTCTCCTTGCACATGTGCTCCACAGCCCACTCACAGCCCCGGCATCATGCTCCACTCTATTATTATACAGGCTCATTCCATGCAACATTTCCTGCAAAACCGCCGACGGTCTCGATGAAAGACTGTCTGTGCTGGTTTGACACCCTCAGATCCGTCAGAATTGGAATGGAAATTCATTGCTTCTAGCCCAGGGGCACCGAACCCGTGTGATGTGTTATTATATATCCCTGGATGGGCGCTGATAGGCTTTCGAATATCATCCCTCCCCCACCTCTTTCATGGAGTCCCCAGTAATACCGCCTACCCTGGCTAACGTTTACTAAACCACCAGCTTCACCGCCAGAAAGTTATCTTTTGCCCTCGCGAACTCCGGTTTTCAGTCTTTCACGGTTCCCGGAGCCGCAACACGTTGGTTACGTTTCCGATTTACGCTCTTGTCATGCGAGTGGTCTGATGCTGACATGGCAGCTGATCCGCTTCGCCTAACATATGTGTGTAATCGAGATGACCCGCAGATGGACAACTTCAAGGCTGGCGTGTTTCCGATCATCGCTCCCAGAGGTTGTATCCCTCCCGATTCGTCCAACGCACCTCATGTCTAAGAGTCATATAGCAAAGCAAGTGTTTCGCTGCGATTCTTCCAGCTTGCTTTTCGTCGCCACTTCCGGTGCGTCCCGGGACGTGGCAGCCATCGAGCCGCATACAACCAAATATAGACCCTGTCGAAGACGGCATCATTTTAATTAGACCCTGCTTGGGTACACACTTTCTTCCCCGGATCAACTTCTCACTCAAATCGCGCGACGCGTACCGAAGCACTTAGCGAGCTCTCTCTTACCAATAGTGGTGAATAGGAGACCCGAGTCATGGTGACATCGTGTACTTTGTATTTCCTTACTGCTCGGCTCCCGTCTCGGCGCTCCAACATACCCTTCAACGGTGTCTGCTTGAGACCATATCTGGAGCATGCACTCGTCCCGTTGTTCAAGCGGGGACAAGGTTGGTATCCAAAATCATTGCTCCTGACTCGCCAGACTCGTGCATTCACACACCCTGTGCACTCTATCGACATTCGTCACTTGTTAGACAAGAGCCGCTAGCCACTCCGTACAGACCTGTTGCATAAGTTGCCTGCTATAGCCAGGGTGAAAGTTCCAATCCCAGAATCGTCAACGATTTCGGTGAATCTAAGGTGCCCCGGAAGGTTTTACAACCAAGCGAGCCCCGTTGGCATGTCGGGGAAGCATCGAGTAGAGGTACTTACCGGTTTCACGCAGAATCCACGCACGGACGGGGTCGACAGGTAGAGCTAAGAACGATTATCCTATTTCTATACTCGCCTCTGCACTCCGTGGTATGCGCAAGCGGCAAAGCACATCTGGATTACTGCTGCAATAGGTACGGCTCTCATATTCAATTAGTATGCTTGATATCGCGCCCGTACTAGTGATCCAGGCGCAAGTGGAGTCTTGACACTGTCTTCCTCAAACTGACAAACATGACTCAGACCCGATTACTCCCGGACGACAATTTCACAACTATTTGATGAACTCCGTGTGCACGACGATGCTGCTCACAACACTCCTCCTAAAACACCAGCAAGCAGTCCTTGCAAGGTTCTATCAACTCCAAACACCGGCACAAGTCGGAGTTGGGTGACACTGAGAGCCAATGCTTGAATGATGCAAGGTTGAAGCCTCGGGTGGGAAAGTGTAGGACGTCCTGGCGTCCTCCCCGTACCAACAACTGAGGACGAAGCAACTATCTGGCGTCCGCCAACGAATGCACTAGTTAGGTATGACAGACACAACGAGCGAACAAGGTGGACATACTACCCAAACGATAATGTCTAGACGATACACTTTATCGACTCTCGGTGAGATGTCTACGTACATGGATCTCATTCGGTTGCTGCGATCGTGGGTAAACCGTTCTTCAACTACGTTCAATATCGAGGCTTGGGACAGGCCTGCTCCGACCTCCGGGAGAACTATCGCAAAGTACGCGTCCTGCACCATGTTTGGCGGTCGATGGCTAATGACGATGTTTAGAGCTCCTTGGTAGGGTATCAGCCAACCTGGGGAGTGCCTTCAAGAGTCCTGCTAATGTTCCCGGTCGACGATGATCCCGTCAGGTAACTTTCTGCACGGATATTAGTGGCTCGTGGTATCCTTGGGATGCTCTCCCGTCTTTCTGGTGAGAGGTAATCTGGTTGAGAGTGCGCTCTCGGCGTGTCGTCCATGGTGATTTGTCCGGTGGATGTATTTTTGCCGTGGTCTCCCTTTTCATCGCTGATACTTTAGAATCAACAGTCAAATGTACTGGTCCATGCTGATAGGTTGGGTTGTCCACGTTGCTGGTGAATCAAATTTTGCTTCGACTCATCAGACTAACAGTGATGGTTCCTGAATTATTCTACCGTACCTTGACGATTGGCACACAACCACAATATGTCGAGAAGAATGAGAAAGCATCCCACAACACCACATAATTATTGTGGGCACGCATTTATTCCTGGATGAAACCTATGATATGGTATTAACAGACTTACATGTATGCGCGAGATGTCGTAAATGATGGACGAGCAATCGACTACTAGTAAAAAGTAGGAGAACACAAACACACCACTCGGTTCCAGATGCCACTTCTAAAAGTCCAGATAATCCTTTCCCGCGCCCCATGTCTGCGCACCGGTGCCTGCCGTCCCATACGGGTCCTCGGGTACTGCGCCTTCGACATCTTTGAACGAGAACTCGCGCTTGAACTTTGCTTCGAGAGAAGAGAGCGTAGCGATGAGCTTCGTGCAAGCTTGTTCGAGCACGGCTTGCGGAGTGATGGTGCCATCTGTCTGAATTTTGAGGAGGAAGTGGGGGTGGAGTGGGTGTGGAACTTTGTAGCCCGCGAAAAGGACTTGGGGCATCGAGAGCACTTGGCTGTAAATACGTAGGTTGACGGGAATGGGGGATTAAGATACCAACGAAGAGGACAGAGAAGAGCTGGTACGTACGCTCGGAGCATGTTACCCAACGTATGATCCTGCTTGACGATTTTGAATGTGGCAGCGTTCGGGATTTTGGTGTCTTCTGTTACCTCGACCCTGAGAGGGCATCATCCCGGTTCATCCGTTGAGAATGGGCTCGCGATCGAGGGCACGGGACACGCACGGTTTCTCACCATCTTCGAGAACGTATAGCTCGAATCGGTTGGGTACGTTCATGATGGGTGTTCACCACAAGTTGCGCTCTGGATACACTACGGCGTATCCAAAGTCGTTGGAACAGCAACTGGAGGCGAAAACGGTCAGCGCGCAATTTTGGAGACGACATGACAATGTAAAATGAGCTCAGAACGAAGTTTGTTTTCATGACAGTGTTCATCGACAATAAATATGGGCTCGCGGCCCCATCATGTTCATTTCGATTAGTCTGAATATCCTCACCTTGAAGTAGAACCTGGAAGTGTGGCGCAAAGCCGTGTATTCAAACTCCGATAGAGCTTGCCAATCAACTTTGTAGCGGTAAGGTCCCCCCCGATATCGACAACCTCTCCCCAAGGTCAGTTCACACCCGTTCAACGTTTTTCTCATCCAGAATACTGTCCATACGACCGTGAAAGTCGATGGAGTGCATATATGCGCGTGATCGGCTGGGATGGATAGCTGGATGGATCCAACGTTGCTCGGATGGACTTTGGTGAATGTATGCTCATTGAGATTTCCTTGGTCTTGTACAGAAAATGCCGACCCACCTCACGAAGACTCGCAAGCATCGTGGCCATGTTTCTGCCGGTTACGGACGTGTTGGGAAACACCGTAAACACCCCGGTGGTCGTGGTCTCGCTGGTGGTATGCACCACCACCGGTATGTCTCAGACTTGACTTTGTGGAATGATGGGCAAACGGGTGTCCTACTTGGCTTGTAGTATCAACATGGACAAGTACCACCCTGGTTACTTCGGTAAAGTGGGTATGCGCCGATTCCACTTGACACGCAATGCACAATGGCGGCCTATCATCAATGTCGACAAGTTGTGGACACTTGTCCCTGAAGAAGAGAAGGAGGGACTGACAGAAGACTCTGATATTGTTCCGGTTATTGACACTCTCCAATATGGATATGGAAAGGTGTTGGGCAACGGAAAGTGAGTTGGATGCGAGTCTCTCAGCTCGAGTCTTGTCCAACGGTTCATGCAGACTACCAAAATTGCCGTTCATTGTGAAGGCGCGCTTTGTATCCCGAAAAGCCGAGTACGTGTCTAATTTTGTGGCTACTCGTGGTGGCGTGCTGACAACGCGGGCAGGGCCAAAATCAAGGAGGCTGGTGGAGTTGTGTCACTAGTTGCATAGGTTGTTGCTGATCCGATGTACACTGTTTCATTACATTTTTCCTACTACCACGTCCATGACCCGACATGCTATGCCCTATGCAGTCCTACCGTGTGTGAGCGTGGCTGTTGTCCAAAATACCCCGCCGAGCAGCCGAGTGGTAATCTCGAGTCCGAAAGAAGCTGATTGGCTGATATGGACCCAGTGTGTGAGCAACTCAAGTACTGACGTCGAGGATGTCATCCATCTCGACCTGGTGTAGGTCCTTCTCCCCTCTCTCCTTTCCCTTCCACCCCTCCAATTTATTTTATTTTCCTTTTCTTTCCCAGATCATAACCAATATTCCACCTGGAATCGCACTCGTCGGATACAAACCTCCCCCTTTCTCGCCCGCACCGAAACAAACGCCTCCCGCGCCGCTGCTGCGATGGCCCAGAACGGCGCCGTCCTTGTCAACATGACTCCGGCAGATAACACGAACAAGAAAGAGTCCAAACAGCTCTTTGGCCCTGACATCGGCGTCGTCAACAACATTCCAACATGGGCAAATTCCGTGGGAAAGACTGCTGGTGCGGACTCCCTCTCTGCAGATGTTATCAAGGGCTGGATAGCGAAAAGCAAGGAGGTCATACTTATCTACCCTTACCTATACTTCCTATCTAACCCTGTTTCAGCCCTCTCAGCCTACGACCACGTTACAAGCGCTTGTCAACCTCAAGCGCCCCACCCTTCGCTTGGTCCCACTCACTATCGCACCCGGAGATGACCCTGACCAAGCAGACTCTCACCATCACCATGGTTTGGAATTCGAGTACGACTGTGACGCACCTAGGTGCAAAATCGACGTAAACGTGATCCTCCCCCCCGATCATCCTCTTGCCGAAAACGTTGACTCCCGCGGCTTCTCCCGTGTCCTCGTCTTCCACTCCGTTGTTGACGGTGGCTTTGGTAAACTCCTTAAATTAGAGGAAGATGCTACTTTGGAATTAGGCAGATTCGAACAGTCCGTTCGCTCCGAGGACGTCACCCCAGAACAGCCTCCTGCCGATGCGCAAACCACAGGACCTGCTGCATCAACCCCTCGAAACGGTCATCAAAGAAAGCGCTTCACAGCCTTCCGCTTCCGCAAGCGCTCTGGTGACCGTGCCGCATCTGGCCCCGCCTTGGCCGTCGTTGATGCTGACGCTGCCAATGCTTCTGCGGAATCCGAAAAGGATAAAGGGTCCAAGGATGACATGCGAGAAGGTGTCAGGGTCACTATCCGTCTGTCCGCCCAGGACGAGGAGGGTATGGATGTGCCCACCGTCAATGAGCAGACCACGTATCTTCACATCGTCCGCGTGGGTACACCCCCTGCCGCTGACGAAGAAGACGCCAGACCGTGGGTCGTCAAAGTCATCAAACGCGAGGCAACGGTCAGTGTTCGTTATCCATTGTTGTGAACCATCTTACTCAGTCTTGCAGATTGGCCCGCACACATTCCATCTCCACGAGATTTACGGTCTCGCCGCCCAGTCGTCTACCCCATCCCACCCTCATACCTCTTCTCCCACAAGTACAGACGCTCATACCTACCCGCCTGCCGCAAGTCCTTCCACACCTGCAACTGTTCATGAAGACGAACCTTCTTCAGAGTGTCTGCTCTGTCTCTCTTCACCTCGTGAGGTTATCCTCCTTCCGTGCCGTCACCTCGTGGCTTGCAAGGAGTGTGCAGTCAACATGGTCGAGTTTGGCGCGGGAGGCAACATCGTACACAATTCAGATGCACCCGCGAACCCCGGTGAGGGTGTTGCTGCCGGAGAGGGGGGCAGTGGCGCAGCAAACACGAGCGGCGTGGCCGAGGGGACTAACCCACCAACTGTCCCCCCTCCGAACCCACGTAGAAAACGCAAGGCTAAGGGGTGGTTCTGTCCTGTATGCCGACAACGTCAGTATTTTTATTTTTATTCTCACGAAGTTTGACACCCACATGTTTGATATGACCATGTGCAGCTTATACGTCCCTCCTGCGCATTTCTACGACACCACTGACGAAGGACATTTCTGATGACGAAAATCGTCCGTCTACCTCCATCGACGATCCTGAGAACGAGAACGATCAGGACCAGGAACCTGAGCAGGAGCACGAGGGTACCGAGGTGAACGATGATACTGGTACTCCTGGGCTCGTCCCTGCAAACGGTGACCCCCTCGCGGCGCCAGGCGGCATGATGAACACTTTGCGTTCTGGATTCCGTAACCTTGCGCTCAGCAGTACGACCCGCTTAGAGGGTGACACCCTTCCGAGAGATGTTGAACGTGGGCTCGGGTCTGAGGCCGTTACCGCTTGATCAATCCACGACACTAATTTTGGACGGACGGCTATGTTTCCTGTATTCCTCTCCGCAATATCCTGCTTGCTATGCCTGTTCTCGATGTGTGTACCGTAGTCCGTCGACTGATGTTGTTGTACTGTTTCTTTTTTCTTTCTTTGCTCTCTCGAGCCAACTTGGTACGTACCGATACTACTGTACGCGCCAGACGTGGACCGGATTGTCGTCACCCTATTCGATTCCCTTCTGCTTTTTTTTGCACTCTCTTTATCCATGATCTAATCCGAGCGTATCGTACTCTTCTATGAAGGAGTGAGCTAGTAGGGTAAATGTCTCCAGACGTTATAGGAAACACTTGCTTCCTGTGTCTACCCAAATTTCCTATAACGGGTCGAGACTAACAGGTCCAGTGAAATCTCATTCAGCTTGATGGATGATGTTATGATTATGACTGGTAATCGTACAAGTGGACATGAAGTGATGTCTGCCTTATGGTAGACTCTGACTTGATCCTAGAGGAGGCTTCATCAGCAAACTAACTTTTATCTGGCCAGAGCTGGCCAGAGTCCCAGTTTTCCTAGCTAGGTACCTAACTGGCTAGTTCTGTCCAGTTCTGTCCCAGACTGTCCCAGACCCACAGATTATATTAATATTTACCAAAGCAAATCAAAAGTATGACATCAAAGACAGCTTATATAATTAATATATTAATAGTCCTAATTCTAATCCAAGTGCTTTACTTTAGCAGTACATATTTACATATGTATGTCCCCCACCACAACACTAACCATATACCACTTTGGTTAACCATACTAATGAGGCAACATTCAAAACATTTCAAGTCTTTTAAACATGACTATCATTGTCAATCAAGACATGTATATAATCCATTATCCCACCACCTTATACATTTTATCAACTTTTATCCTACATATCTACTACAATTTTATGACACTAACTATATCCACTTTCATTAACAATATTGATATTTGCTTACTCTTTTAGTGAGGTATAAAATATTTTTACTAAGTTTAATGGGCCATGGTTTTTTCTTTATCAGAGATTACCATGCATGTGAGCCAAGCCACCCCTCTTCCATGAGGAGCTCCTATCACCTTGCTCTCAATCTCTATCTTCCATTGTTGATTGAGAGGAGACCTTCTAAGCTACCCACCCTCCTGCACCTTGAGTAGAGCCCTTGCCTTGGCAAGGCAAGCCTTCTTTCTCATTTACTTAGATCGACACATGCTCATACTCTGAGTCACACACAACTTCCAATATTGTTAATGAAAGTGGATATAGTTAGTGTCATAAAATTGTAGTAGATATGTAGGATAAAGGTTGATAAAATGTATAAGGTGGTGGGATAATGGATTATATACATATCTTGATTGATAATAATAGTTATGTCCAAAAGACTTGGAATGTTTTGAATGTTGCCTCATTAATATGGTTAATCAAAGTGGTGTATGGTTAGTGTTGTGATGGGGTACATATGTAAATATGTACTGCTAAAGTATAGCACTTGGATTAGAATTAGGACTATTAATATATTAATTATATAAGCTGTCTTTGATGTCATACTTTTGATTTGCTTTGGTAAATATTAATATAATCTGTGGGTCTGTGGGAAAATGGGTCAGGTGACAATCTACTTAGAACCAGGCAAGGGAAAACAGTATGAGACAGTTACAAACCCAAGCAACACCTGTTTTGCCTGTTTTGCCTGTCTTGCTTGCTCTGCTAAGGTCCACATGGCATTCCTTTTTAGGACTGTTTCCCATCCACCATTGTTTGGAACAGCCTTACTGATAGATCTTGATAATAGATATCTCTCCTTTCTCTTCCTTTCTCCCTTCTCCCTCCCTCTCTCCTCTCTCTCCCATTTTCACTCTATCTCTTTTTCCTCTTGACTACACCTGATCCACAAGGTTAAGTGGGGCCACCTGACCTTTCGGAAGATATTTTTTTTCTTGATGTCTGCTGCTTTTAAGATGTGGGCTTGACCCCAAGCTTTTGTTGTGTTAGATAGACCTTCCCAGTCCTCCACTTGGAGTGATATCCACACAGAGGTTGTGCTCTGTTTGCAAAGGCCAGGACACCAGTTTATCTGGGTCACTGAGGCTATTCAGATTATCCCCTAAGTGATTAGGGAGGTACTTCATTAGTCCAAGTAGTATTTTTACATAGATAAATAGCTTTAGGGATTCTGAGTTGGGGTGGATATTGATCCAATCAGAGACTGGGGAGTAAAGAGCTACATTCCTTGGTGAAGAAGATATTTCAATTGAAAAACTTTCAAAACCATTATCATGTGAGCAAAAAGTGTTGTATAATCCAATTAATTTTTAATAATTTCTGTTTTATTAGGTCAACTCCACCCACCTCACCATAGTGTGCACAAAGTGCTGCCTGTCAAGCTGAGTGTGATCAGTGTATTTTAGGGTTACCACTTTTTCATTGTCAGCCTCATGTTCCTGTAATACCTCCAAATTCTCCTCCTGCCTTGATGGTATGTATTTTGCTCTCAAAATTTCAACAAGTCAAGCTAAACTATATATTAATTGTCAGAATCATCTCTCTCTTCCTATGAATTGTTTTCCTGGATTACCACATAATGTGATTAAACGACATGAAGTGCAGCATGCTTGGTGTGTACATCATGTTGCTCCACCTCCCTTTCAATCTTTTCAGCCACCACCACCACCACCACCACCACCACCATTCCAACCTCAGCCTCCTCTTCAACCATACTATCCAATATAGCATTGTGTGGATTACAATGCTACAGTAATGGAGAATTTCAATCGTACTCATGAACTGTTACGACCAGTAACAATGGTACACGTTCGTGTGTACGAAGACTACTACCGTCTGCGAACGGAGTTGAGTCTTGACCTCGTTCCTATCCTAGGTCGACTCCTAGAAGGAGTTAAGGATGAACGGCCTAGCGGTTGCTAG
>JBBPQP010001239.1:0-11852 GCA_038092555.1 Boletus subgraveolens | reverse complement strand
TGGCTGATCTTGATCGCTCATGCGCAAAACGACCCCCCAAGATGGCTTGGTCAAAACTCAAAACAAGGGAAACTGAATCGCCAGCTCGGCGAAGTCCAAATCCACATGCGTCTCAAGGTATCGGGGGACAAGACGGAGATTCGACAGTCTTATCTCCCGGCGCTGTTCCCATGTATCGTGAAACCGCTCGTAGAGGATGGATCGGTGTGTTATCTGTTGCAGTTCTCTCTTTCGAGCGACGTTGATATCGAATTTCACCTCTAAACTGTAGTCGGCCGTCGATGATATCATCGAACGCATGGACGAGTATTATCTCTCCCGCGAGGATTGGGATACGATCGTCGAGCTCGGTGTGGACCAGAACAAGGACGAAGTCGTGTTGAAGATCTCAGCGTCGACCAAGGGGTCGTTTACGAGAAAGTGAGCCTCATTTGTGAACCCGATCTGTCACGCTCAACGATCCGTGCCTCAAAAGGTATGATGCGAGCGAACATCCCATACCGTTCTATAAAGCGACGGATTTGGGCAAGGTGCCGAAGAAGTTGGCGGGTGGGCCTGGGCCTGACCTTGAAGAGGCTTTTGACGTAAGTATCTACATTCGCCATTTTCTCCTTTACGATCGCTGAGATGTTACGATAGGTCAAGGACGAAATACTAGATGCGTCGGACGACGAGAACAAGAAGGGGAACGAAGACGACATTACTGGGGACAAGCTCATATCGACGAGCAAGCCCTAACTCAAGAAGACAAAGACGACGACGACGATGGGGGGCCAGTCGACCAAGCAGCCGAGAGGCAAGGTCAAGCCGAAGCGTTGAGGTGTGGTTTTATGGCTGAATTTCCGTTTCGTCTACCCCACCTTTTTTGTGTTTAGCTTACCATTATACGTTTTTTCTTTCCGGCCGGGGCCACGGTACTTGATGTTGTTTTGATTAGTATTGTCTGAGGCAGGTAGTTCCTGTGTGGACCCGGCCTACGCGTAATGAACAAGTCTCAGACCGGTAAAAGTACCGCAACACCGTGTCCCGCTAGCATTCTTTGAAGACATCGCTCGGAGCACTTCGCGATTCTTTTAATGCAACCTATACCCTACAAACGCTTCCTGGGGATGGTATTGTGGATCGTGATTCCCATACAAACACCCTTTAAATTTGTTCACCCCACCTGCTAGTAGATAT
The DNA here is from genome assembly GCA_038092555.1 of Boletus subgraveolens. Classification (NCBI taxonomy): domain Eukaryota; kingdom Fungi; phylum Basidiomycota; class Agaricomycetes; order Boletales; family Boletaceae; genus Boletus; species Boletus subgraveolens. The sequence continues at coordinate 10,673 of JBBPQP010001239.1, read as the reverse complement.
ACATGTAACAAGCGATGCTCCGGTCGTTCGGACATGTGTGACTCATCAGTGCGAAGTATGGCTTATCTTCGCTGGACGCTCGAGAATCTCGGCTGTGTATAGCTGGCCATGAGCCAAGGGGATGCAGACACATGGCAACTCAAATGGATTTGGTTTGCTCGCTTGCGTGGCGCATAGCCGTACGCTTGACCGCGCTGCAGCACACCAATGATTATGTAGAACGGTCCTGTGCGTGCTAGCAGTGGTGATATATCAGGAGGTTGCAGGTTGCACGAACAGTAAGACAAACACGGGTGATGTATCACAACAGGGGGACGATGTGAGAGCACGAATAGGATGAGGGCGGGAGCGCGCGGCTGGACAGACAAGCTCAGTCGCGTGCGGTAGAACGGACTATTTGGTATTTACCTGGACAGACAAGCTATGTACGTAGTTAGTATTAGTTCGGTATAGTAAGGAAGTAGCTCACCACAGTCGCGTGCGGTAGAACGGACTGAGGTAGCGGTCGTCGAGCGAGAGGCTATATACTGTTGACTATAAGTACTCGAGTTTATTTGGTATCATACGAAATGAAGGGTCGATACAAAAGAAATACAGGCGAGTATGTAGGAAAGTTCAAAAGCACATGGTACTACGACAACCGAGAATGTTGTATCTTGATCCGTAGAATTGTGGTGACAGGGTCGACGAGGAGCTGTGCACATGCTGGCTCATTTCGACAGACGATGTATCAGACAGCAGGGCAATGATATATCAGTTACTATGTCAGTCGACCCTATTGGTGGGCTCCTGTCTGAGTCTAGCTTATTGATTAGTATGACCTTTTTTGTGGTAGTATGTACAATGGTCTGATATATTGTTTCTACTAGTACTGGTGCACTCAGCATCCCGTAATTATACCTCAGCATGTCAAAAACAACAGTCACCATTCCTCGTCTCGGTCTAGTTCCATCGCACCCAAATCCAGCTTGCCCACCTCGTCATAGTAACTCCTGATATCCAGGGAACCACTCCGATCAGGCTTAATCAAGGATTCGATCATGTCCAGTGCCGCATCCCGTCCCTCCAAGTCGCGGTATGCCTGAATCTGATTATGGGCTTGGGCCATCACGTCGGACTCGGAGTACGTGTGACAAGCAAGCTTAATGATGCGGCGGGTCAGTCGCTTGTGCTTGCCACCCGTCAGGATGAAGATGGTTTCCATGATGTGGGTCAAGTCGACGATGAACGCTATGAACCGCTGTTGGACGGATTTCCTGATACATACAAAACGCATCAAGACAGTTCACCGATGAAACAGGGGTTGACGCACGCATTCTTGTAGACATCGTAGAGCCACACAATAGTGGCGAGACCCGCAACAATAGGTAGAACTATTGGAGCCGCAGGGTTGGCTGTGGCCCCCAACAACCCACATATGACGGCCACCAATGAACCGCCACTCAAAGCGCTGATGAGTGACGCGCATGAGTCGCTTGGTGCGTTTCCGGAGAAAAAGACTCACAGTATTCTGTTGGGGTTGACGGCACGTACATGCACACCCTGGACCACATCGATGACGAGTTCCTTGAATTTATCGCCCAGCAGATACTACGGGTGTGCCGTTAGAAATGTCCATAGCGATCACAGCAAAATCGCATACACAACCAGGATCGTAGAAGTTCCAGACAGCAACTATGTCGCTAAGAATGACAGCAAAACAATCCAAGATAGTGTGTCCCGCAAACTCTGGACTAGCCCCTAAGGCTTTCCAGTATTCTGAAGCCAAGCGTCAAGGTTTGCTATTATTCTAGAACAAAGACCGAACTTTGCTTTCCAACACTGTACAGAGATGAGATCGTGCCAAAACCGGAACAATTGGGGAGAGGACTCACGCGATTGTCCCTTGGATTTTAAGATGAGGGTTAATTCTCTGCGCCATCATCGTGACTGTTGATTTGACATGAGCATCAGGGACGTCATTCGTCCCCACTAAACGGCAGGTCAATTGAACTAAATTCGAGAGTGTGTCCTTGTAGGACTCTGTTGCTGATATATTAGGCACGAACTTTGATTAGTTCTCGATGTACTTACTGGAAACAATCGCACATGGAATACGTTCTCCAGCAAGGTTAGCAATCTCAGCACAGCGTCCTTGTAGAGTGGACTCTGCCTCCGAACGGGCTTGATTTGTGACATCCTCTTCACTAACATTACCTTGATTAGACCTCATTAATTTCATCGCCACCTCATTCGCGATGTCGTCAAGCTTCGTGAACACCACAACAATAGGTACTATAATAACAAATTTGATGAGATGAATGATATGGAAGTAGGGTACCTACTGTTTCCCAGGGTGTCACGTTCCGACCTGAAGAAATCTTCTGCAGCTATCTCCAGGAGCCGTCCTCCAGCTCGAGGTGCCTCGATGCAGAACCTCAACGAAACATATCAACGTGCGTGCAATAGACAGAAAGCGAGCATCACACCAAACTGCGTGCAATTAGTCTTTAAGTGGACCGCTCTGTCTGCTTCGGATGAAATTTTTGACAATCTCGTATTTACCCTTCTCCCCTGGTTCGAATCCAAGGGAATCGTGAAGAACAAAGCGTGGATTGACTGATGATGTCAGTTCGTCTTCAATTCTTGCCTCTCCACGATGGAGATCAGAAGCGGACTGTAGGCAATCACATGAGGAAGTGATATCGCCAACAAACTCGTCGGAAACCTAACCACCTTGTTTATTCCAAATGCGATATTGATCAGACTTGATTTTCCGACGCCCGTCTGCTGGGAGGTTAGACACGTGGCCAGACTGGACTGGTGATGCTTTTACCTTGCCTATCACCAAGATGCGGAATCTTGAATTGGTGTGGTCGGTCAGGCTGACGTGGTAAGATAGTATCGCTGGACTGACCGAGGACAATCATCGAGGATGGCCTGTGTCGCAGGGTGTAAAGCTCCAGTACTTTCCGCGGGTTTGGAAGATTTACTTGGCTGAGCCTGGCAGATGAATGTGATTCGAATGTTATCTTGGACGACCGATAGCTCTGTTCGAGAATTCAGCGGGAGCTATTACGAAGACTGGAATTTCCCGATCATATTACCCTGTGACTGATCATTCGCAGCGCTGGCAAGGAGGCGTTGTACGTCGAAGTTTCGGGTTTTTTGACGAGGTAACCACGATTTCCTGGTAGACAATGCAACGTGGCACGCTGTTGTGAGTTCACTACATGGAATAGAGATTTAGACGTCAACGAGGGAGAGAGAGAGCCGTACATTGGGGTGGGGAATTGCTGGCGCAACGACCCATCGTCATTTGGGATTAGTTTGTACCATTGATTGTCGACTTGGATCTCATTGTACTTCAGACGTTTGGTTTTCTTGGTCGATTCGGCGGACACAGTAACGGCTGGAAAGGCCAGACAGTAATCAAGATCCAAGCTGTAGTTGATAATCCCAACTGGGAGTAACTCACCGGTAACGCAGACAACAGGTGTCGCTTGGGGATCCGAGGTTGTCATTCTAGCCATGTCTGACGGGCCACGGCGGGGGCTGGACCAGGTGACCACGAAGATGAACGTGTATGAGAGGTGGGGCTAGTAAGCGCCGACACATGGTATGCGTGCATGAGGGAACGAGTAAGGTTATGTCAGCAGAAAAAACACTTAAAGAAAAGTTCGACTTACTAAAAAAGGAAGCTGGCACTACAGAACAAAACGGTCAGTAGCATGTGCCGCCGGTGGCTGCGCTAAGCGTATGAAATGATAATAGCGCCGCCGCATCGGATCAGCATCAGCAAACCCAGAAGTCACGCTGGCTCTGAAGAGGTAGCGTGGCACAGTAAGAAGAATCTCATGCTCGGAGACTGGGTAAATCCAAGTTGTTCTGAGGAGAGACTGAGGAGTACGCTACAAGTACAGAGGGTATCGTATGTACCGTAGGCACTCGCAGTCGAGATTGATAGAGGTTCGCATATGTACTTGTCAAAGTCCGATCAGGGGGGTTGCTACTCGCTACACGCCCGTTGCCCTGCAAACTGGAGCATTATACAGTATATCAGATGTTGGGGGTACTTCAAGTTGGATCGACTGCCTGTATTCGCCGCATAACTTTCAGCTTCATCCTGACCCACCGTTTCGCGTCGGCAATCTCCCCTTCGATAGTAGCATATAACACAACCTTCAACGGCGCATACTCGCTCGCGCTACTGAACAGACGAAGAGAAATCGAGTGCAAATATATTCATGTACCGTAGCCTCTTACTACATGCATTTACTAACACATTCGAGATGTAAAATACGGCCTGATCGAGTGTGGTGCCCTGACAGTCAAAACCCATTCAGAAATCTCATCTTCTTCCCAGTCTACCCTTGTGCCATATTTGTGACTCCTGTCCCCACTAGCTCTTTTCATGCCACCAAGTCAGAACCCGCCGTTGAAAGCGGGCTCGTCCGCAAAGTTCAACTGGGCCGCTGGTTCCCGCGCACCAGGCTCCAAGACTGTGCCAGAGCCCAAATCGCTCGACTGTCTCCTCGGCCTCTCCTTTGTCTTCACCGGCGAACTCTCTTCCTTTTCCCGCGACGAGGCCATCGACCTCGCGAAACGGTATGGCGAGTAAGTACTCGAATCCCAGGTTCCTCAATCCTCCTTGTGTCGAGCCCCGCCGTTGCGAAAGCCTCCAAAGCCGCTGGTCCCCGCGCACCAGACTCCAAGACCGTGCCAGAGCCCAAATCGCTCGACTGTCTCCTCGGCCTCTGCTTCAATGTCTTCACCGGCGAACTCTCTTCCTTTTTGCGCGACGAGGCCATCGACCTCGCGAAACGGTATGGCGGGTAAGTGCTCGGATCCCAAGTTCGTCAATCCTCCTTGTGTCGGGTCCCCCCTCCGCGCCATCGCCATCGACTGACTGACTATTCCTCCCGCCGTTCCATTGTAGTCGTGTGACGTCCCAACTGTTGTCCAAAACGTCCTACGTCGTCCTGGGCGACAATGCAGGCCCTTCCAAGCTCGCCGCGATCAGGAAACACGGACTAAAGACGCTCTCCGAGGACGAGTTTTTGTCGTTGATTGGGATGCGCATGGGACAAGGGGCGTCGGGGGGTATTCAGCTCGACGAGAAGACGCGGAAGAAGATGGAGAATGAGAATGAGGCGATTAGGGCCGCTGCGGAGGCCCTCGAGAAGTGGGAAAAGGGGGAGGGGAGAGGAAAGGCCAAGATCGGGTCTAGCAGGTATGTTTTTCGTTTCCGTGTCGTGGTCGTGTCGCGTCGATGGCCGCGTTTTCTTTGCTTTTCTGTGGAGGTACTTGTTTACTGACGGCGTTTTTGGCCTTCGGCCTGCTTTTGCGTGCGCAGTGTCGGTGCGAAACCGGACTTGGCATCGCAGCTCTGGACGACGCGCTATGCACCTCGGACGCTCAAAGAGATATGCGGGGACAAGGGTCAAATGGAGAAGTTCCAGCAATGACTGCACGATTGGTTCGTCTTTCCACCCTACCCATCCTTGGCCCCCCTTTCCTTTCCGCCCATACCACGCTGGATGGAGGTCATCGAGTTTGAAACCAGGTTTCAAGAAGCCTGGAAAGAGCAATATGAACCTCTTCCGCGCTGTGCTCGTATCCGGCCCACTTAGCATCGGCAAGACGACCAGCGCACATTTGTGTGCGAAACTTGGAGGGTTTACGCCAATTGAACTCAACGCAGGCGATGCACGGAGCAAGAAACTCGTCGAGGCGAGTACACGTTGGGCGTGGTCGAACCCTCGTGTTGACCCCTTTTTTTTTCCTCTTAGAGTGGCATGAACATTAATAATTATCGTTGGATGGTTGGATGGGTGGGAAAGGGGTATGCGTTCCTTCTTTTCTGGAGCGTTCTTGACGCGGGAAGTTGAGCGAGTTGTATGCTAGGCGACGAATACGCTCGATGTCACCATCACTGACAAGACGTGCCTCATCATGGACGAGGTTGATGGTATGTCTGCGGGAGATCGGGGAGGCGTCGGCGCTTTGAATGCTTTGATCAAGAAGACAAAGGTATGTACTGTCACGTAGGCGAAGGGAGCACCGACCAATACCGCCGTCTCTATCTAGATCCCGATCATTTGTATAGCCAACGATGGTGGAGCACAAAAGTTGAAGCCCCTGAAGGGTAACACGTTCAGTCTTGTGTTTAAAAGGTATGTCGCGCGGGACGACGTCGTTCTCCTTGTCAATTCATGGTTTGGATTTTAGACCCGATGCAGCCACAATCCGTTCATGCATCTTGAGCATCATATTCAAGTACATTTTTTGTGTCTGCATAAGATGTATATTTGACGCTGCCTTGTGTACAAGGAGAAGATGAAGATCCCGGGAGATGTCGTTGATCAGCTCATCGCCGGGTCACAGTCGGACATTGGACAGTGTTGAATATGCTTTCCACTTGGTGTTTATCCAGCGATACCATGGCGTTCGATGAAGGCAAGGGACTGTACGTTTTTTATGGGTTCCTCACGGCGCTCCACGTTGAAACACGAGTTGCAGAGCCAAGAAGAACACCATATTGACACCGTCTGATGTGACGAATAAGATGCTAGGACCTTATATGTTCTCTCACAGCGAGAGAAACGCTAGGGGACAAGATGGAGATGTATTTTCATGATCACTCATTCGTCCCGTTGTTTATTCGGATGAGGTTTTGAACCAAGGTTCTAAGATACCCAACCTCACACGTACTCGTACTCGTTGTCTAGCCTTGCAGACACCGAAATCTGGCTATCACACGCTGACAGTGCCGATTCAACTCAAGTTTCAAGGGATGGATTACTATCGAAACTACCGGATGGCAATTGTTTAAGCCCTTAGTTGCATTCTGTCCCTCTCCGCTCTCTACAGCTCACCAATCTAGGGCTTTACCTAGCTCAACGGTACTGTCCGAAACTGTTCGCCGTGTGACCTAGCAACCCTTTTTGGAGTCGATTCCTTCATGTTTATGTTGAATTGGTGCCTCGTTTGTCTTCTCTGCGGACAATGTTATACCGCAAAGTATATTTTCTGCACTCGAGGGCGGTTACCACTACCCCCAGGTCCACCTGGACACTGGCTTTTCGGAAACAAACTTCCTACAACTCGGTAAATTTGTTTTACCCCTATATTGACCAGTTCATCTGACCAGGTAATCGAAGGGCACCTTTCGCGTTCGCGAAGATGATCGAAGAGTATAACCCCGTATTTTCTCTGACAAGGAACTCGAACATTTATAATAGCCGGCCGTCATTAAGTAGCCATGGATATCATGGAGAAGAAGGTGCCTCACTTGCCGACAGGCCTCGCTCGATTTCAGCTGGAGAAACGGTCAAACCATACGTCCGGGAGCATGTCTTGTGGACACCTACCCTACCTTAAATACGTTCCAGGGTATCTCACGCAGTTAAGGAAGTGGCATCAGGAAGAACTTGCTCTTTTCCTAGGGCAGCTGAACCTGGTGCGGGAACAGATGGTAAATTCAAAATTTCATTCATCGCGGGATTGGCCGCGGAAGCTGACTTGAGCCAGGAGAAAAGCGATGCGAGGCCTTGTTTCGCCAAGCTTTTGCTAGAGATCCAAAGGGAGTATGGAATCGCGGAGGAGGAAATCGCGTATGTCGCTGGATCTATGTTTGGCGCAGGCTCAAATATCGTCAGTATCAAATCGGTCAACTCGACAGTTTGAACTTGATTTAATCATAAGTCGGATCTAACGCTTCTCATTATCAGACTGCTTCAGTGAAAATGACAATGATGATGGCGGCTGTTTTGCATCCAGAGGCTCAAGCCAGGGTCCAGGAGGAGCTAGACAACGTTGTCGGACGGAAGAGATGTGCTCCACTTCACATTGCCCAATCATACTATTAAGATGATCGCAGTGTCATCCTTTGGTGACCAAGAAATGTTCCCCGAAGTGATGGCATCCATGTTAGAGAGCCCAAGATGGCGACCCGTGAGTGCTGGAGGTGCGTTCGCTCATTCAGACGCCGTGTATGGGGTCATCTAAACGCGTGTCCTAGGATTCGCGCATCGTGCAACGATAGATGTCATGTGGAAGAACTACTCGATTCCAAAAGGTGCAACGGTCATCGGAAACCATTGGTACGTCCAAAGGAGTTTTGCTTGTGTGTAGAGGTAACATTTATCATCAGGGCGATTGCAAACGACCCGGAGGTTTTCCCGAATCCAGACGAGTTTGACCCTCAGTGTTGGTTCAATGCTGCAGGAAACCTGCGTGGCAACTTACGTTTCTGCACATTTGGCTTCGGTCGCAGGTAAGTCGATCCTCGATAGCCACCCGCGCGCTCACCATACATGTTTACATTCGTTGACACTCTCCGCATTCTAGAGCTTGTCCGGGATTGCACGTCGCAAATAGGCCTGTTTTCATAAGCACGGCGTTCATTATGTGGGCGTTTCGGGTGATCGAAAACCCCGCAGCGCCGATCGATTCGTTCGCTTTTCATCACTGATACTGCGAATACGCGCGCATTCCCGTTTGAGTTGGTTTTCAAGGCCCGATTGCTTGGAGCGGAGATCAGGAAATTATGCACAGAATCATTCGATGGGGAGTTGAGCTGACGACAGGTTGGTGACTCCTGGGGAGGGAGGGGACGGGGATAATTTTGTTCAGACAAGTTGCCATATACATGTGTACAAGAGGTCTCTTTCCCAGTGAGTGTACGGACTGCCGCATGTGAGTCGGTCGATGTAAGCAGTCAATCGGATCACGACAGAATTACACTCGCAATACTGTAAAGGGTGGGAGAAGATTCCTAGCAAGGGGTGCATCACCACCCAGCTGAGACCTATCGACTAATTTTGATAAGACTGTGTGCGAAACAACTCCTCAGTGATCTGGGAGATTAGGCCTTAGGCTTTAAAGCAGACCAAGTAGTGAGAATCACTACAAGAACAGTAAAACATATAAAGATGAATAATCTACCCAAAAAAGTACGAAGATGTATGTGTGGGGAGAAGACAACATCAACAGAATAACCGACAACAATGAGCCTCCATGGCAGTGCTAATAAGCAAGATCTTCGGGTGATCCTGGTGCAATATCGCTCATCCCGGCTGAAATGCGTCCGGTACGTCCAGCAGTTCCTGAATGGGACGGTCCCTGTCCCACTCCGTTCTATGATGTTATATACTGCTAAGACACGTGGCCTGGAGTTGTTCGAGTTGCCCGACATAGAGCTGGCTCGTCCTTGTCTTGAGTTGACACTCAAGGTTGAGCGCTAGCAGTGATTCTTCGTCTACATGGAACTCTGGAAGGGGGTAGGGGATCTCGTAGGCTCACGCGGAGGAGGAATTACGGGCAACGCATCCGTGTCGGGGGGTGGCTGTACGGTAGGGGTCTGAGGTAGTTGTGCCAATTGTGACTGAATAGGAGTCTGCGAGTAGCCGTTTTGTTGCCGTTTTGTTGGGGTGCAGGATGCAATGAAGCGTTGTGACCACCAGAACCGGGCACAACTTGAGTAACGGGGCGAGGGTCGCAGGGCGTATCATATCTTCCTCCGGTGGTAGCGAGTTCAAGAGAAATGGGTCGAAACGTGAACGCCGTCAAGGCGACGAAGCCGGCGTCTCCGATTCGGGCTGCGACTCTTGTTGTAACTGAGTCCCCCAAGGTGCGACCGTATCGTCGAGCATGATGCCTCGTATCTGGTTATACACCGCTTTTGGGAATTTGTCTGAACATGACATGTCAGCAATAGCCGGTTTCTCTCTTGTGCACGGACGACGTACCGTCGTTTCAATCGTTCGAGCTGGCCAACCGCACGACCACGATCGCCGTTACCCAGCTCTGCGCGGAACATTGCCTCCCATATCGGAGGCCAGGAAAAGAGAAGACGCGATAAGTAACGAAATAAAAGGCGCCCCGTACGCTGACGAACTCACCTCTGCACGACACCGAATCTGGCGATACAGGGGGAGTAGAAGAATCGTATGGAACGTGGTTGCCAGGAGTGGCCACACCGCTAGGAGGCTCTCAAAGATGGCCCGCGCCTGCTCAATGGCACCGTCGGTAGCATGCCCCTTGATCAAAAGGTTCGCAATGTACGCTGTCATATGGACACCCGTCGCCTGCAACCGATCGAGATACTGCTGTGCGAGATCCATCCGCCTGCGCGTCACGACCACGTCAGAGATTCGTAGGAGGCGGCATCGGGAGGGGGCGTGGGACCACGCTGGGAAGACGGGTGAGAGGAAATGGATTCGAAAACACTGATCACCTCGTCGGTGTCCTTCATGACGCAGCCGTAAGCGTTGATGAGTGTTGCCCAATGGCTAGCTTGAAGACGGTACGTGGGGGTTCGACTCGACAAGCTTAAAGGTCGCTTCCATGGCAGCCACATCAACAGGTTCAGTGGTTCCGTATGCATCAATGAGAAGCTACAACATATTTCTGACCGGGTGAATGGAGAAAGCATGAACAGCTTACCTTGTATGTGTGCGCCAAAGGCTGAACGTGGGCCTCGGTCATCTTGTTCGGGTAGAACAACACCTTCTCCCTGTCCGGCTTTGTATGCGTGTACAGTTGCCTCGTCGTGTTGTAGGGCGGAATTCGAGGCTTGAAAGTTGGGCTGACTGGCCATTTCCTCGAACAGCTGCTCGGCGGCAATGGCGTCACCAACCCTCATGCATGCAGCAAGTAGGTGATCGACGAGGGGCGCTGCGATGTGTTGG
>JBBPQP010001238.1:0-11859 GCA_038092555.1 Boletus subgraveolens | reverse complement strand
CGCGACATCGTGGATACCACCGAAATGTGCGAACAGTAGTGTCGACCAGAGTGCCATTAAACGGTCATCGTGCCATGTAAACCTCGTGCTAAAATATACACAAACAACCACCCACAACCGCCCATGCGTTGTTAGTCACTGATCGTCCCGGTGCTTCAATATTCAATCGGAGATATGCGCTGGGTGTGGCAAAATATGTTTCATACTTTCATGTAAATGCAACAAAATAACTTTGTAGAATATCATAGACATGTCATAAAGTATCTCAAGTCGTACTCGTCCGTCGTTCTTCACTCACTTTCAGAGGGATCCTTTGGATTTCGATCATCTATTTTTGTAGATAGCGGCGCTTGTCTGCTCCCCCAGCATCTATCTATCCGTTTCACAGGCTCACTGTAATCGCGTAACATCAAAAGGTACCCATCAAAGAAATCCTGGGGGGTCGCTCGAAGATGGGAATTATTCATTCCTGACTGGGATTCTAATTTTCCTGTGGTCTCAATTCCCTTATAATCCCCAAAACCAGTCCTGACCTGTTGTTACCTACACCACCTCTGAATCAAAACACCTACAATCGATGAGTTCCACAGACCCCGCCGTTGCGATTGTCTCAGCCGACCTTGGTACCGCTGCCACATTTGACCCACATATTTTCCCTCTCGGATATTATACTGCCGGCGACGATTTCAGCAAGGGCAGCTTTCTGATTAGAGCAACACTGGATGAAATGAAAGCGATCAAGCAACTGGGGATCGATCTCAACAAGAACGAGGACTTCATTTTTAGTACAAGGATCAAACTTGAAGCGTTAGTGCTCATCTACGGTCGACACACATCTACTCATGTTCTAGTAGCCTGAAAGTGAAAAGGGACAAATTACAGGATAATACCAAAACTCTCAACCCGTTCAAAGCATTTTTAAACTACAGAGCAATCCGGCTGTTTCATGCAGCGTCAAAAGCTCTGTATGTTCAGACTAAGGTTGGGTTACCCAACTAATGGTATGTAGCATCTACTGAATGTATCACCCATTTAGAGCACGTCTGAGAGGATCCAAAGAGATGAAGATGTGCAAGTGGTTCCAACTACGCAAATGCGAACGGTAGACGGTAAGCTCTAAATGGATTGGTTGATTCACAGCTTCAATATTCACGCTTGGTCATACCTCAGGCGCAATACCGCCGGGCGCAAAGCTCGTCGGGTACGCGGTTGAGCTGCCCGATGGGTGGAACGACAATGCCAAACAAACGATCAATGATGCAAGGGAGACGATAACTAAAACAGACCCATTTCAAGACAACTCCATCATTTCACAACTGGGCGACGGTGAGGAAGTTGGGGTAGTTGAGTGTGATAATGACTGATATGATCCAAACAGACGAACATGCAATTACTCTCGCCGACGCTGAAAGTTTACTCAGCCAAGATGTGTGTGGTTCTGGCGCTGATGAAGGCAACCAAACATCCGGTGTCTCCAGCGATCTCCAGCGATCCCGTCCGACAAGTCCCCAAATCAATCACATCCATATCTACCAGAACTCCATAGTGACAACAAATTCTAACCTCACCGGACTCACATATAATCGTGGCTCACGGAACAGTGGAGGTTGGTATCGATCTCTTTCAAACAGTGTGATACTGACATCTCCCTAGCATCGGTTACTCAGCAATTTGCACCATAATATCATTGGTATTCTCCTGCCATCCTGTGTAACACCCTATTGTAGCCGTAGTGAATGTATAAATCCTGCCGTCGAGTCCTCCACCTACACGCAAGTCGCGGGCCCCAAAGCATTTGCATCGTGGGAACAGTATCTTGAATACCTCTTCATGAACCAAACGTAGATGGAATTAGTACAACACTCTAAAGACCCGGACTCAAATGAGTGCCTGCTGTTCCATGGAAAAAGATTCGAAGTCGTCGTGCTGCAGGACACTGAGTGGGAAAAGATTATGATACAAGGATGCACTGTTTATCTCCCGAGGGTTAACTTGTCAACCTTGGCAGGTTCGCCCGGAATGTCTGGACTTATCTATGTAGCCACCGTCACATCAGATAGTTGACATGGCACCCGACTTGTATGTACTGGTGGTCCCTCGGATTTACCGCGCCACCACCTGTCGTCGACGTTCAAGTTGTTACATAGCTAGGTACATATATCATCGCCATCCTAGAATGACAGGAGGACGTACCTCCACACGATGCCTTATCTTTTCCGGTGACAAGACTAGCCTGATTTGACGTCGCCGCATATACAGTGGGGGATTCAAGAATTTATATTGGCGTACATAACTGTCATGTCGAATGGTAACGCTTGTACATTATAATAGCGCTGTCAGATTGAATTTAGTAGTCGAATTCGTGACTGTGAATGTATTCGACATCTGTGCGTGCCTTACAGGGAACAGCTACGGGGTCTTAGTGACTTAACTAGGATCTTCCAAGGGTGGGACACCGAGCAAAGTTCGCATCATGGAGCATCCATATCCGAAGATATATTCACCTAGGCGTCCACAATTCAACCCGCTGAATGACCAGCTATCGTGTCTAGAATGGTAGACAGTGTATGTTACAGGCGGTGGAACGCCTCCGGAGACAAACGCGGTGCGTCGTATCCAGTGTAAAACAGTACGAGTGATCCATTCGAAGGTGGCTTCCTCGTTATCCACGGCCCGCAAGCGCAATTTCCAGCCCTCAGGCTCTGCCGCACCTTATCAAACAGAACAACCACTTCCTCCAAATTAGCCTCATTTCCCCTGTCAGTTTCAATGGGTCAATCAATTCTCAGTCCGAAAGGTAAAGTAACCAACCTGGATGAAGTCCTTGAGCGCATTTCCAAGGTAAAAGACGCCTGCTTTGGAGGGCCTTGAATGCACGGGAAATGTTTTGCGAAACTACTGTTCTCTTCGAAGACGACGTTCATGGGATGAAAGGAGTCCGGGTAGAGCTCGCTTGGATCGAGCACAATGCTTCTGTTCATACGATTTCTGTTGCAGAATGAGATCTCGAATTGAAATTGTGGGGGGCGGATCCAACGTGATGTCAGTCCATGAATAAAAGCCGCTCAAAGTGCATGGGTAGAGGGTGCCTCAAACCATCGACGGGAACAGTCAATCGCCTCACCAAAGGCGTCGAAGTACGGACCAGAGTGAGCATTCGGTAAAATCCTGAGAAGGGGTGTAGTATGTATCATTGATTCGCGAAGCTTTGTCGGAGTTGTGAAACTCAGCGATTTTGTTGCTACTTCTCCAGGGTTGTGGTGTGAATGGTGTTATATTCGAAGAGTGTCCTTACTCGGGTTGTTCTTAAACACGGGGTGGAACAACTGTCGGAAAAGCTTGGTGCGGACGTGCGTGATTTCAGCCCAATGAATCCCTGTCAAGACATTAATGCATGGGCAGGACGGTTGTCATTCTACATACCGATTGTTTACGTGATGTTTGTATATGAATTGGAACTGCTGCAGGACTTTTGTCGTTGGGATGCAAGATCGTGAAGTGTTATGGCTTCGAATCCGGGGGACTACAAACGGCCTACAAGGTACACCACCCCTTCTCCATTGATTACAGGCAAGCTCAAGGTGAGGATATCATGAATAGGAATGCAATAGTTCGCACGTTGCCGGTGGACCGGTTCGGAGGGGGCATACAATCCGATGTCTACTTCGTCAGAGTGGTACATTCTTCTGGTCTGCATCAATGCAACCCGCCTTGGGTTCAAGTTGCGTTATAAACTGAAAGCTGAAAAGCTAATTAGTTGAAGGGCACGATGTAGAAAAAGAAGAACATGCTTCCTCTGACCCTCAATTTACTCGGTTTCTGTCTGGCAATTTCGGTGAGGGGACGTCGGATGAACACCAATGCGGTACTTTCTTACCTCAGACCATTCTGGAATGATCCAGTAGTTGTCCCCGGGGCAGGTGGTGCCTCCCAAACCAGGGAAACGCACAGCCTGCCGTCGCCTGCTAACGCTCGCACCAATACCAGGGCACAAAACGAGACGGATGGACTTCGAGGGGACACCACAAACTTGCGGGGAACGTCCCAGCCAACCCAGAGCCCCGCCTTCATGTCCGCTTGGGCACCATTGACTTAGGTGTTCGTGACAGTAATCCCTTGAGCCTGAGGCCTGGGACCTGGGCTGATGGCAGGGGATTGAAACGTATCATTGGAAATTAGTCGATCCATTGTCGAGGGCGTGGGCTTGCTTTATATCGGTATTTGTTGTGTTCGTAGAATCGAACCATATTCCACCACAAGCACAAAAATAATGGCCTTGATATTCGAGGGGACCTAGTGAACAACAGGGAGTTAGTCGTCGTCGAATAGGGCAAAGAGACGACTACTCGCAGACCCGGTGTGTCGAATTGAGAGGGTGGGACCGAGTCCACGGCACACCAATCACCCAGAGTTCGTATTATACGACAACGGATGGTACCCCCGGCCATCTACGTTTGCTGAAGCGAAGTGGGGGAGGGTAGGGATGTAACCTGAGGTGGAGTTGTGACGACCCCCAGCAGGTATGTAGCTTGAAATTTTGGACGTGGCATGCAACCTCCCCTCTGCAAGGGCGCCGAACATCCACTGATTCGATCAATAGAGAAGTGCTCAAGTTGGTTATGCAAGTAACGGCGTGGTGGTGATTTTTAGTAGTATGGATTCCAGAGGTGGGAAGGGAAAAGATAGATCGATTCTCAATTATTCTGCTCGCCGTGTGAACACATCGGTGGGGCGTGTCTATTTATGTACTGTATAACCTCGCGCACATATGAATGAATCAACTGCACGAATTTTCCTTCCGACCTAAGCGACTTGGATTCTGGAAGTAATATCATCGGTGTAATGTAAGGTGCAAGTACAAGAGAGATTTCACTGGAAAGGAAGCGAGGGCCTAGGATGGCGGGCTGTTCACAGTCGGGCGATGGTTGGTAACTATGCCAGCAAGGTCAGCATAGGATTAAGGCTGAATTCTCTCGCTGGATAGAACCTACTTGATCCACTATTTTCGGAGCCATTGTTGTTGATGGTAAATCCCGGAGCATTGGAATCTGTGTTGTTTACGATGTTGAGGTTTAGATTGAACCAACTGAAACTGGAGGCTGAGCCAGGGCTACTGGGCGAAATACTACTGCGGGCAGACGATAATACCTCAGGGTCGAGTACCGCACCCTCAGCTAAGGTTCAATTCAACAGCAAACATATAGTCAGCAACTGATTGGATGGAGCATCATTGCCTTACTCGGGGTTTGTCCATCTGGACTGTTTGAAGGAGTTGGATCGACGAATGGATTTCCGGAGGATGCCAGAATGGATGCCACCTTTTGGGCCGCTGCGACGGCTTCCTGGATACTAGGAGGATTCACCTCTCCTGGAGGTGGCGGTGACATCGGCACTACAACACCCAAAACTTGTTCGTCCCTTCTCACAGATTCACCTAAGCTGGCTGTTTGAGGAACTCAATGATTCAGTATAAACAAGTCGTACTTTCAACTGGAGCAAAGTTCGAGGAGGTAGTCGACAGCAAAGCCCGTTTCAATCTCTCAGAAGTTGTCTGTTGCTTCATGAGCTTCGATTATCTCTGGGAATCACTAATGACGGTACCCTTGTCGAGGTCCAGAGCTCCTGAGCATTCTCGAGGAATGCTTGCTTTGCACGCTTGATTGCTATGAGCTTGAAGGGTTTGAAGATTGATTTACTCTTCTCAAGTAATTCAAGCTCTTTCTTCCGTCGGTTCAGGCTAATGAAACAATGGTTACTATTCGGAATAAACTTCGGCGGTCCACCCACTTGTCATACTGGGCCTTCGTGTCTCGAAGCAGCTCACGATGATTTTCTTCCAGACTTTCACACAAGCGGAGAATCTGGAGCATTTCGTTCAGCGTAGCTCGGAGATATAAACCACCTGCATGCAAGGAAGTGATCCTTCCGAGCGGGATTGTTGGATCATAGTTCTCAACGGATCCAAGGTCTGCCTGGATGAGAAGGACCGTCTGGGTGGTGTCAGATTGCATGATCAAGGGGGGTACATTACCTTGGGTAAGTCGCCTTGGTTTTCTTTAATGGGGGGATCGTGTGGAAAAAGCGTCCTCCAGCACCCCCCCTCTGACACTGTCTGGCCAATCTCTCTTACTACTCGAATACAACTCCGCGATCCTCTGAGTCCATGGGGTCCGATATGGATCCATATTTGTATATGTTTGTAAAACGATAGTAGCCGACTTTTGGTGCGTGGACTTTTGGTGCGTTCGCCCCATATGCCGGCCATGCCCACTCATGCAGGAAAGCTGCCAGCCATGGAAACTGTAGTCGGTCGAGAGCATGCACTACTTACTCAACTCGAACATGCAGTTTTTGGTGACTTTTCCACAAACACAGACGGCCAGCTTTCGGAACCCGAGCTGTGGTGGTCCCAACACTATCATTGGTTGAAGGATAGTGGCTACCTACTCCGATCTCGCTACGCCCCGGATTGGACACCTTCCTGGCAAGGAACGAAGAAGAGTTGGGTTTTGTGCGAAGATGGTTGTGTGGCTCAGGTGGGTACTGAGTATGTTAGGCGCAGCCGCGCGGTCTCGTGTCGCTCACCTAATAGAAACCGTAGTACGCTACCAGGATCCTCGATGGTACACGTGTTTCGGATGGCATATATGTTACACTCAAGCTAGTGAACAAGATCTACCACCCTCATGAGATTGACATTGCACGATATTTCTCCTCTCAATCGCTAGCCATGAGTGCTAACCACTGCGTTCCGGTTTATGACGTTCTGCCCGTTCCTGATGAAGAGGATAGGGTAATCATTGTTATGCCACTGCTTCAAGATTATTTACGACCTCCTTTTAATACTATTGGAGAGGCGGTGGAATGTTTTCGGCAATTATTTGAGGTATGCTTTCGTATTGTTCCTTATCCGGTCGCTGACCTCAAGTAGGGCCTTCATTTCATGCACAAGCATCGTGTTGCCCATCGGTAAGCCATGTCACGAGCGCTTGAGTGTTTATCCTTCGATTTAGTCTCCCCCAGTGATTGTTCATCCAGAAACATCATGATGAATCCAAGCAAACTCTACCTTGAGGCATTTCACCCTGTCAGTCCTTTGATGAAGCGGGACTTCTCTGGATATGCGCGCTACAAAACTCGCACCGAACGTCCTCCAAAATATATCTTCATTGACTTCGGTCTGTCACGTCGCTATGACACTTCCGTTGCCAAGCCTATGGAAGTCCCGATATGGGGAGCTGACAAGGAAGTCCCGGAGTTTCAGAATTCCAACGCTCCTTGCGATCCTTTTCCTATTGATGTCTTCTACATCGGCAATACCATCAAGAAGGATTTTGTTGAGGTTTGTCCTTGACCATATATTATATACCTGTAGCTAAACATGAACCCAGTCCAAGCTCGGCTTTGACTTCATGCGACCTCTGATAACTGACATGGTTCAGAGGGACCCTTCAAAACGTCCCACTATGGATGAAGTTATCGAGCGATTTGCTGCCATCAGGGCCGGCCTCAGTACCTGGAAGTTGCGCTCTCGTATCATCGGTAAAGGAGAAAGGGTGTATCATAGTGTGGCCCGTGGAACCTCTCACTGGATGCGACAAATCGGGTTCATCACGCGTGGTATTCCGGCTGTACCTACTACTACATCCTCATGAAGTCATGCCATATCCATTTCCACGGCATATACTTTGCTACGTATGTCATGCTGGTGTGTTTTCTCGGTGGCGTGTCCGTTTCCAATGGTAGAGCACTTGATCAATGGACTAAGGCACTATTGGCGAGACATCCTTCACTCCACAGCAGACAAGGTGATTTATCATAGTTGTGACTTACGCCCTCCAACTCGATGGTACCATGACACTGGGTGAGCCGAAATCATATGCGAATGGGTGATATTGTTCGCACCTTGGCTTTCTCCAGCTTCCATGTACGCCCGATGATGAAAAGCATAACATCAAGAGTGTAAAACCAGTACCTACAAAGGAAGCGAGGGACTGGACCCAAATTAAGGGATCCGGAGATGGCTAAGTGACTGGGGTCATATGTCTATGAACAAAAAGCTAGTTACTCCCACCATATGTCTACATTAAAATACCACCCCCAAACTTCTTGAGCACTTCTTCCAATTCGACCGTCGCAGCGGAAAACAAAAATACAGGAATAAATTTAGTACGAAAATCATAACATCTTCCTTGAGATCGAGAACACAGGTACCTTCCACTTGCCCACCAACGCCATGAAACAATTCTGGAATCTTAATCCGGAATGGTAAGAGGCAGTGAGTAAGTACGAAATTTGCGGCGCACTCATCAAATATAGATAGGATCTTTAAATTGATTGGTGGATCGTTTCCTCGGGTCCCCTTCGCCATTTCTGGCAGATGCAAGTTGTTGTATTTAACCCCTGTGTCGAATTTGAGAGCTGCATACGTACCCCCTTCACAGTTTCCCTCCGTAAGTTAGAGTATAACCCCAACTAAGAGTGCATAGCTCCCATGCCTGGTGATAATACTTCCAATGCCGTTAGCTTAAACCAGTCTAGCCGAAAGTCGATGCACTCGCGCACGTGCCCTGTGAGAAACGGGTCTCAGATGGTGATCAGTGATTCACCCTAGGATCGGGGGACGGACCACGACCCATGAGCATAGTCTCCAGCCACCTAAGCTCCGTCGTACATTATCAAACTGAACAACTTGTACCAAAGGCTCCGTGGACCCCAAGTTTCATTTCGTCTGCACACTTTCAATGAGTCGATCGATTCTCGATCTGGAAAGTAAACCAACCAACCCAGATCAAGTCCCTCTTGAGCGCACTTTCAAGGTAAAAGACGTCCCTCGAAAACGAATGGCAAGTCCCATCCTAGTTTTAAGATCCCGGGACCTCCTTGCCTCTTCCCCTAATCAGGATTTCCTCGGGGTTCATCTCTGACACATCGTACTTCCAGGAGAGCCCAAAATTGATGAAATAGTACCTCGGAGGATGTTGAGTGTGCGTAAAATATTTCGTAAAAACAACTGTAGTCTCTTTTGAAGACGGTCATCATGGGATGAAGGGAGTCCGGATAGAGCATGAATAAAAGCGCCTCGAGAGATGCCTTGGGCATGCATTTACGTGCATGGATAGGGGATAACTCGAACGATGAATGAAACAGTCGATCGCCTCACCAAAGGCGTCGAAGTGGGGGCCAGCGTAGGCACGAAGCAAAGCCATAACCAAAATAACGATGTCGGCGTCGTCTTCCAAAACAGTGACTTCGTGAATTGGAACATAATGGTTCGAGGCATACGTTGCCAAAGCAATTGTACCGGAGAAGTTTTAGTAAAGTCCAGTGTCCGCTTCGTACGGATGCACTGATTTACGAACACGCTTCAAAGCGATATGCTTACAAGCCGTAGGGTGAGTCGCATCCATGATTTGCGCATACTTGAATCCTTATCGTGAAGTGGATGCAGAATCGGGTGTGGGGCATACCACCGCCATTCGCTCGGCATCTTCGCGTTCGGCTCAATTTTTCTTTTCCGTGTTTGTCCAGGATGGGACCAGGCTAATTAGGTGCATATCCGAACGGACGTGGGATGTACCTTCGAGCTTTAGTTGTTCATGGTGAGCGCGCCACCAAATCTACTAGTAGGCTGCTCCCGAAAGCAAGGGCTCCTCCGCTCTCCGCAACACGTTGCGATCTTCCTCTTGGCGAGCAGGGTAGTTGTGTCAGGTTCGAGTTACTAACTTACCATATGAACAAGCTAGGAAGAAAGAGGCGGTGTAACTACCAACCACTCGGAGGGACGCGGATAAACAGGATCCATACAGTGACGCAGCTGTCCAGGGTCGCGGGGTTAGAAGGTTCGATCAGCGAGTGCTTTGTTGCCCTCGCTTGACAGTATGGGAATTTTCGTCGGAAGCGGTACTGTCGTTTGTTAGTACCTTGTTGAGCTCGGTGGTTCTCGACCAATCAGGGCTCTCCTAAGAGTGCCTTCAGTGGACGAAAGAGCAGTTGCTAAATATTGAATCCCCGAGAAGCAATAATACTAGTGAGGTATGTAATTGACTCTCTGTAGTGTACCCAGTGTACTCATAAAAAATTCCAGCCTCATGGAGCCTTTGCTTCCAAGTTTCCCTACCTGGCTGCAAGGCTTTGGGAAGGTCTCCCACAAAATACCTTTATTCACCTGCAGTGCTTCGAGCATCGAGGATGACTAGTTGACTGCTAAGTCTGTAAAATCGACAGACGAGGATGGCCGCATCAAGAGCCAGGATAAGCACAGGCGATCGCCCACGTATTTAGGCCCTGCAAATAATAATCCCTCCCAATATCTACCCTGCTCACGGCGAACGTACCATGGCAAATCGTCGCCTTGCCTTCGCTCCAGTAAACCTCGGCTCTGCAGACAGGTTTGACCGTTCGACCTTCCCAGCTGTCCATGAGCAATCCAGAGGCCCTCGCGATAAGAGAGGCCTTTCTCTATGGTACTGTTGGCGAGTTTTTCAGTATACCTTCGACGTGTACGAGCCTCCATGAGTGCCAGGACTTTGCCGAGACGACGCACTCCAGGTACACCGAGTGCGTGCATTATTTTGTTTCCGTCTTACAGTTTTGACTCGTCTACAACAGACTAATCTTCAAAACCGCACAAAGTCTCCGAATCCGCTCAAAGAGTTCACAAACTTCCGAGCCCAAGAATATCTTATCATGCAACCAAGTCGCTGTACACCGAGACAAAGGTAAGTCGAAAGTTTGTCCACACTTGGGTCATTGACTTTGTTGGTGAAGATAACATCAGAACTGATAGTAGGATCGTTGGACCATGCATCAGCGTTAACTCCTCGCGAAGAGGAGCATGCTGTCAGCAGTATGTTTCGACAGCTCAGGTCACATCGTACCCAATTTGTCCCGGGAAAATCGCCAATGGGACCCATTACTAAGGGAATGATAACCTCAGACGTTGCCACAGATAAGGATAAGGCAATCGACTTGGAAAGAACAATTGTGGAAGCTTGCCACACCTTCACTTCAGATGCCAATCCGTCGGCTGTTAGTAAGTCAATAGATCAGCTCGACACACGTGTCCTTTTTGCCTTTATGTAAGTTGCACTTTTTATTACATGTCCCCGGTACCATAGTGATAAGTGGTGCTCCCGACCCTGTGACTTCGCAGGCCTCCAAAACACCAACGGGAAGTGAGATGTCGGGTCACGGTACCGCATCTCAAACATCGTCGCCAACAACTTCATGCGCTGCATGTCATGGTAATAAGCTGGTCATCAGGGACACTCTTATCGCCCCAAATGCCATTTTCATTAGGTCGCCGTTGAGCCAAGGTCGTTCTCACAATAGTGGTCGTGGGTATCCATTGTTCCTTTAATGGTTTATCACTGATACGGCTCTCCAGCCGTCAGACACGAGGTTACGCTGCCGCGCCACCTGAGGCATCGTGACATGAAACAGGAGACGATTTGTATCGTGCTCTACGTTAATTGGGAATAGCGTTTCAATGGATCAGGCATGGTTATTGACTTGGATACCTGGACCGAGATCAAGCATGCTTTGCTGGCAAGCAGACATATTGTAGTAGTGTGGCACCTCGTGATATTCGACTTAAAGTTAACCCCTGTCCAGTATCGGGTGTGCCATGGCACCCGTCAGACCATAAGCAGCAGGGTCAAAGGACTCGGATATATTTTATATATAGCGTACGACAAGTTCTATCATTGCTTCCTGATAGATCAGCAGTGATATATATGTACAAACCAAATATATCACCCGTGTAGCTCCCAGCACTAAGCGGTATATCTAGAAGGGGAACGGAGGTATCCCAGCGATTTCATCATGAGTAAAGAACCCGGCTTGCCAGCTCAAAAC
>JBBPQP010001237.1:0-11866 GCA_038092555.1 Boletus subgraveolens | reverse complement strand
GCTGCTGCTTCTGGCTTCTGGCCACTTTTGGACCGCTTAAATCGCTTATGTAATCACCCTGAAAGCGCACCAAAACCCTGCCAAAATGTTGCAACACTGGATCATTGATTACATAATCACCTTGAAGTGCTGCAAAGCATTGAGAAAGTGTTGCAATATTAGGGAATGATTAATTACAGTGAATATTGCAATGGAGGATCACTATAGGTATAGTCTTTTTTTTGCAACAATACTCCAGTATGGCCTTGAAAAGTATGTGAGCGTGGTTGCTGTGTGTCGCGGTAGAGGCGGTGCGGGCATCTTGGCAACAGGGTGAAAACTCTGATTTCGAAAATTTTATTTTGCTAAGTACGAAATGCCAACCTGATCCTTCTTGCCCACCATAGCCCACCACATTGTCAGAACCTTCTTTTCTTCTTTCATCTCTTCACTACTTCACAATCTCACAGAAGGTCATAGAACCTTGTAGAATATTCTTCTTACTTCCAACGGATCCTTGAACCCTACTCCACTTCATCTCTGATCTCTTAGTCAGCATATATCTCAGTAGTATATATATTCGAAATGTATTGTAGATAGTTTTCCCTCAGAATAGGATTGTCTTCACTCTTCTGCATCCCCTAAGATCTCAGTTGATGGTCCTGATATGCATTGTGGTGGGGATGAATGATGAAAACATAGGGGTGTTAGCATACCTGGGGTGTTTGAGCCACTGGTGCATATGGTGGCACTGTGTGGTGTGCAACATCCTGAAGTCATGGTTGGGCATGAGCTCAAAAAGCCATCCAGGGCATGTCAAAGCTTAACACTGCAAATAGTAAAACACTGTATTATCAGTGTCTGAGGTGTGGCCAGTCATAGACAACAGCACTGCAAATCAATGATGAACACTGGAAATCAGTGTCCATAAGTGACACTGATCTGATCATTTGGTCTAATAGAAATCAGTGTCAAGAAAATTGATTATAATAGAATCTGATGCTGCTCATGAGTGACTATGCAGATGATTCTCAATGTTCTAGATACTGATTTGAAGGAGTATTAGTGCTGCTTGTCATCCCATGGTTCACACAACCATATCAAGAATTAGCTTGATTAATTAACCATCAGTGCTGTCTAAGGTACAGGGAAATACTGTAACATTGGAAACATGTAAGGAAGGCACGGCGAGAGTAATGAGAGCAAGCAAGAGAGCTGAGAGCCAAGGCAGAGTATTCAGTACTCAAATGTGAGCATACAAGCATATGCAGGATGGCATGGGGAGTATGGAAGGAAGAGTGCTTGGCTATGGGTCAGTCAGATCTCAGGAACTCAACCCAGTTAGAGTCATTCCTGCTGTGCCCTTGTTGTCCAGCAAGTCATCTGCTGCGCGTCACAACACACATCTTCTTGTCAAGTTTTCAAGTCATTGGTTTCATCATTGTATGCATGCTGTCCATAGATAAGTCCACCCATGGACCTCATGATTGGGAACTGTGCAATTGCATAAGTTGGCCTAGGCTACATCAGATTTGGACGAGTAGCATCCATCCATTGTCAACCACTACTCACCAAGAATTGTAGATAGCAGCTTTTAGAATCACAGTGTAAAACAACATTTGACAAGGGGCAAGGAACAGAGCATGGAATGACACGTATTGATAAGCCTGAGGTGATAAGAGTATGGGGAGAGGAGAGTACCAATTGGAGTATGAAATCTAGCTGAGATTGTAGGTAGCATTGTCATAGCAAGGAGTAGATTGGTCAATAGGTCGACCAAATTCAAACTCCAACTCAGCAAAGTGGCAGGCACAACCGAACGAGACCAATTTTTTTAGTCATGTGACTCCATAGGGTTAGGGTTGAGTGCAGAGTGTACAAATGTGTAGGCATTTCACACAGTAAGTGTACACTACCATATCTGGACTCCAACCAGCAACCTCTTGCCAGCTTCTCGGCTCGCTCTGCTTGCCAAGGGACCCCTTGCTATGACGAATCTGCCCCTTGCCACGCCCAAGTACCAATGGCAAGAACCTGAATGTTGCTGTCAAGATTACTTGATGCCACATCACAAAGAACAGCCACTACCATTGTAACTGAGTCATCCGGGGCTTGAAGGCCAGCATAGAGTTGTCAGATGTTTGAAATCAGTGCCATCGTAAGGACAATGATTAAAATCAGCATCTGTCCCAAGATGCTGATTTCATGCATCCACGAAATCAGTGATGCAGACACTTGTTGTTACAGTTATGGAGGAGACCCCTTATCAATTTCCTTCTACGTCTCCTCCTCCTCGCCCACTGACTCCAGTTCCCTCGTTGGTTACCCCACCCCACCATCTCGATCACCCTGGGACCTCTCTATTTTCCTCCCTCTTCTCCGACCTAAGGGACTACGACATCCCTTCTTCCACATGGGCTGACCTCTTGGATGAGTCTCTCTTCGAGGCTTGACCATCGGGCGGACATCTCTGGACTTCGGTATTCTCACTGCCTTTGGCAGTTCCCTTTCTTCACTGCCTTCGGCAGTACATGACTTGTTACCTATAACTTATGACTCGTCCAGACACTGCCTCCTTTACAGCCTCTCTTTACGGCTGTATATTTCCCCTTATATCCTGACCGTTTATCTCACATGCCTTGCGACGCGACACGTCTCTTACCTTATATATACTTTGGACTCCGATACCTGCCCTAAAGTCCTCACTATAT
Source organism: Boletus subgraveolens (assembly GCA_038092555.1). Classification (NCBI taxonomy): domain Eukaryota; kingdom Fungi; phylum Basidiomycota; class Agaricomycetes; order Boletales; family Boletaceae; genus Boletus; species Boletus subgraveolens. Next base: position 9,176 of record JBBPQP010001237.1, on the reverse strand, counting down.
ATATTAGGGCGCCGCCTGTATGCCTTTCTTTCCTTAACCTTAATCTACACTATTTCATGTGGACTTCTGTTCCTCGAGATATCCTCCCTTGTGCCTCGCCTCTCCTCTGCCTCATCCTCCACTCTTCCAACTCCTGGCCAGTCCAGGTACTGCTAGCTTTCGCTAGGCCATTCACACTTAACTCCTATACGGAGGTGCCCAAGTGTAGGAATGAGGTCTCAACTTAACTCCTTATAGGAGAAGCCAGTCAACGTTACACGAACGTGTACCATTGTTACAGGTCGTAACACTTGTTATGTACAAAATAGTGTCCACAACACCGATTATCAATGGATTTACTATCCACAGTGTTAACCTGCAGCACAAGTTGCCATGAGGACGTACTTGTGTGATTAATAATGGCAGTAGTACATAGTTCATTGTGTGGTCAGATGTTGTGATTTCTTCACTATGTCACTTATCCAATGCCTTGTGTGTGGCAAGAGACTGGATCTGTTGTAGAATGGTTCTACCACCTGCATGGGTTCAAAGAAGTGCAGTCCACGGTCCGCCCATGTGGTCTGTGGAAGCATCTGATCTCTCGGCTCTGCTGGCCCCTGGATATCAAGCCTCCTTATCCCCATCCACTACAACCTGCTCATATACCACCTCAATCCAGGTTGCTGCTCACTCCTTGGTCTGCCACCTCTGCAGCATAGCCCTGCATCACCATCACCAGTCAGTGTCAGCCCACTCCCCAGTTGATGCTCAGTGGAAGCCCCCTAAATGGTGCTGGAAGGATGGTGGTTGGGTTATGTGAAAGCAGAGTCGGAGGAACAGAAGCGAATAGGTCAGATGAAGGGTGGGGGGGAGAGGGAACTGAGTCTAGGGATTCCAATTGTGGAGAGGGCAGATCAGCGGAGCCTGATGACAGGGATAACATTTGGAGCAGCTGGGGCAGCTGTAAAGGCACAGGACTACCAGTCTGGGTCTGAGTAACAGTACAGCCTGAAAGGTTATATTAGATTTTGGACATGGGGAACTTGTTGAATGATGTGGGAAGAATGCTTGCTCTCATGCTGGGGCACTCTATTGGGAGCATTAAGATGCACTAGTTTCATTGTGTCGCAGGATCGTAAATGTCTGTTTCATCACAACCCTGTGATGGTGTCAGGATCATACATGACCTCCTGAATGAGACATCTTTAATATCCAGAGAAACAGACATTTTATCTCTATGGCAACAGCCAACACCCAGCTATTACCAAAGCCTGAATTACGTTGGAATGGAAAATTGCTTTTGCAAAGATGTTGGGAGAAAAAAAAACACAATCTGCTGTGCAATAATCCATAGTATTGTTGAGAACAGCGAAAACAGAGAGCATGGAAGAACGAGTCTCCTATTGTTGAAAACCATGACTGCAAATGATCCTGGGAGTTTCCTGTTAGTCTGGTGACCAGCCCATCTATGAGGCAATCCGTCAATAGACGGTCTGGTAAAATCCATGAAATTTTTGGAGGCTGCGCGGATTCCCACAGTCATGTGAACAGAAATGCCTTTTTTGGACTTGTCTGTGACCATGTGCACAAGGATAAGTATCAGTTTGGATACATGCACAAAGCTAAGTACTTATCAGTTAAGTGGCTGCTGCATTGCATCTTGTCTACAATCTGTTGACGCTCCCATTCAGCCATGATCATCACAATCTATGCAATACCATGGCATCTACCAGTACTCAAGCTCAAGATGCATCAGAACGTCTATCACCAGGTGAACACATTCAACAGGCATTAGAGATTTTATGCAGCTGTCGAATCTCTCCCCGACTTCATGGTCAGATCTTTGATTCTCATGAACCTGTATAATAGATGAGGCCAGGAGCAAATGACATGATGGATGGAACTCCATGCGGTTGAACTTGTGATGAAGGTTTACTGTACCAGGAGGTGGATATGGTGAAGATAGCATTGCAGCAACTGATTGACTTGGTCACCCTGGAGTCACCAAGAAACTGGGATTTCAACTTGGCAATGTACAGGCATTAGAGGACCATTCCCCGATGTTCCAGGAGAATGTGATTTGTGCTGCTTTCAACCCCCATATCCTCTATTATGATAATATTAATATCAGTATGTCTATCTGCGTTGAATAACGATCATCGATCATCTGCCCCACAAAAGTTCAATCAGGAACATTTGTGATCCTCTATGAGATCCTGAACCCAAAGCCTGTATGTCTTTTATAATGTCACACATTCAGTTCATAAGAGAATTTCCTCCGCTAGAGAAGGTATAATATGTGATTGGTTGTTCACGGTAAGGACTGACTGGAGCGAACTCACCAACAGCAATCAGATCTTCAATATCCTTGACTTTGACCACGTTGCAGAGCAATATACTGCCCTTTTGACATTGACTGATGACACTGCTGTCCTCGTCTTTATCAAATACAATGTCAGGAGAGTCAATTATCTTGAGGCCACATTCAAGCTGGACTATTTGCGAATCCTTGGTATGGCCAGGTTGTGCTGCAACTGCACACACCTGCCAAAAAAGAAAACAGATGTGTTGGATGCAAATATGACATGCCAACGAGGAATGAGAATGCACCTTGGATCATTTCAGAGAGTTGATCAGACTACTCTTACCCATGTTCGGAAACCCAACCATCACGCTTTGGGCTGCGCTCGGCTTGTAAGCTTTCAAAAGCTGGGTCATTCAGAGTGTCTTCATTGATTGCAGTCATGCTGATACCATACTTCTGACACTCTGAAATCTATAGATCGGGTTAATTAAGCTGCAGGTGCATGGGAATATCAAATGGATTTGCTTGCATTGTCTGAAGCTGTTTAAGTGGAGAGATCATCAGGGAAATTGTGCCCAGAAGGAAGAGCAATGGGATTAAAAGGCAGAGTGTCTTTGGGCGATCAAAGCTTGAAGTTGAAAGACTCTTGGGATGATGTCCTTGCTGATAAGGAATGACACCCCCACGTTGAGGGAACAAGTCAAGATGTGTCACATGCAAGTAGCACACTGGCATCGCCATCATGTCGATCACATCCAAAATAAATAACACACAGCGGGCCACATCTGTGGCAACACCCGATATGGGTGATGTAGACAGGTATTTGCTAGCATCACCTATTCGGATTAGTACTTTCATTATGATGATGTTTTACAATGTGAAATTTTGCAGAGCAAACATAAAACATCCACATCCATTAATGCAGTGCAAACCACAGGCCAACCTCACCCCATCAGGCACTCATTAGTACCTTTGCTGTGACCACTCAACATTACATATCTCCAACAACAACATTTTGTAATCTGAAATTTCACAGAGTGCAGATAGGGTCTAAGATGGGTGTACCTGGGTGCTACCCTGGTATGCACCTGCAGGTTTGGGACATGACTCCATACTGACCATACCTGACCCAGGTAAGCTGGTATGGGTGTTACAGTTTTGGTACCCCCCCGGTCTTTTCCCTCATCTTATCCTCAACCGAGTACCAACATGTGACCACCCGTCACTGGACCATCCCTTGGCACATTCTCGCGCTCATTTACGCTCGACGCCAACACGTCTTGCAACAGCTCGGCTTCGCCTATTCTCACACTGCCCTTCCATGCAGTGCCCCCCGACACAGCCGCCCCCCCTGTGTCCCAATCCTGGATCTTCCCCGGATCCTCCCTGGAATATCCCTTCGGGATCTTCCCACTCCTCCCCTTCTTTGGGCCGCCCTTCGCCCTACCGCTGCCCCTGGCACTGCCCTTTGGCTATCCCGGATCTCTCCCTGCACTGCCCTATAGTGCCTCCCTCGCACAGCCGTCTTCCTGTGCTCTCCTCAGCAATCCCCATCTCAGTTGAGGCCAGATCTCCCCTCAACATTGCCTCCTCACCTCATGTTGCACCACGGCCTCACTTCGTACATGTGATCACTCACGTGCCATCACTACGCGTCGCACCACGATGATTCCCACAACGCGTCCTTGCGCTCATGAACTTCCCATGCAGACCCCTCCTGCCTAATCAGGCGATAACCTCGCCACACTGCTTCCGGGTTTCCTTTTGCGGATACGGACTCTTACCATATTAGGTTAGACTGCACACAGACCACCATTACCTAATGAGGATATACCTGCCCTAAAGCCCTTACAGCCGGGGTATATAAGTTCGAGCTCCTCTCAAACACCTCTCTCTCTAACCTTGATCTGACACCTAAAGTGTACACCTTACGGTTACTCTTGTGGTATTCATCATCTGTTCCCTGCAACATCTCCCTCACTTGACCTCTACCTTGCCCTCCTCTCTTTCCTCCTTCGTTGAAGGACTCCATCAACAACCTTAGACTTCCTCTAAGGTCCTCAAGGACAAGCAACCCGGTTGTTGCTCTCTCATCAATGACTCACCGCCGTTGGCTAGTCTCGCAGTTCTCCACTCCAGTCAGGAGAACCAGATCTCTTCATAGACAACCCCGTTATCCAGAGCCTCACCTGGCCAAAGGTCATCTGACCTCCTTCATCTAGGGTGTTTGGTTGTCGTCTGTCTTGGGATACTCCTCTTAATATCCCTCACCATTTGTCACCTGGCTCCCGATAAGCCAGAAGGTATCCTACAAGTTAGGACCAACAAGAGTTAGGCTCAAGGCGGCTCTATGCTTTGTGTCTACTTGTACGCCTGCAGGTCACAGTCGTAACACTGAGCCTGCTATGGACATGCATGCTTATGGCATTGGAACCAGAGGGCAATGCAGGCAGGTGATAATGTCGGGAAGTGGAGGGAGGCCAAAGCGATTGGCCAAATGTACATGCATATACTGCATATCTTGGCATATGAGTGTTCAACATGAGCACACTTCCAATTGTTGAGGGTTCAACATCAGCAAGTGGACCAAGCCGAGAACCTAGTAACAACCAGTCACTATAGGTACCCTAGCTCAGGTCCATTGTGGCTGCCTCAGATATGCTGGTGAAAGATGACAAAAAGGAAGATGCGTGAGGCCTGCATGAATTCAATGACTTGGACTTATTGAACACTCACTTTGAGTATTCAGCATTGACATGCAAAACAGGATACGGTCTAATGGTGTTCACCCCAAGGCAGATTTCCTGTCTTTTAGGTATGTATTGGATTGTGCCATATTGTTGTTGTCTTTAGTCATTTGCGTGAATTCAACTTGTGTGCTGAACAGAATACATGATTTTGAATGCATGTCCAAGAACTGAATCCTTTGCCATCTGTCCTCATGTTGACTACTTAGCACTCTAATTAGCTCTCAGAACAAAAAGTCGAACTACTCAATCATGCAATGTATCACATCAGCCATGAGCTTATATGGTAGAAATGATGTGGTACAGTACATGCCTGTGCAACCCAAAAGTAATGCACTGGATCATGAACTATCTGACCTGTTCACATTCCACTGCATGAGCTTGATCAACAGAGCACTGAACATGGACGCCAGGACATCAAGGTGTCAAGAGGGGGTTTGATTTCAAGGGCTGCTGCAGCATGCTCTTGCCATATCCTCTTTCATATAAGGTGTCATCATTGATAAAGGATGACTGTTGAAGGAGATGAGGGTAAGGAGGGTTGGGTCACAAGGTGGTTAATAGTGATGGTTCCTAATGTGTGTGAGGTACTGCAGGGCTGTCCTGCATTGTCCAGTGGGGTGGGTGCTTGACACAACATTGGATGTTTGCTTGTGTGACTCAAGAGTGATGCCCTGGGAGTATCATGACCAGGAAATCACTGGTGATCAACACAAATCTGCTAATTTAGCTGTGTGCATAGTATCAGAAAGAGCTTTGAATGTACCACAACTGGTAGAGCTAAAGGTATTCCTGACCAGGTGAGGGTTGGCTACTAGCAAACATTGGTATGACACTGTACAGTGGTTGTATGGTGTTGTTGGTACTAGGCAATCACAACAGATCTGTTCTCACTCTTTCATGAAAGTGTTCCTATCCTTGAAACTTGGAAACTGGCTCCAACCTGTTGAAATACTCGTCTAGATATCCTGCTGGATTGGGGACTGGTATCTGCAACTGAGCACCATGCTGGTGGCATGCCAGCCTGCAGAAGCATGTGGCAGTCCAGTGGGTTACGCCAAATCTTTGTCTGGTAACCAGCCCATCCAATGACTTGAAAGCTGTTACCAGTCCCATCAAAAGTATTGAAAGATCAACTGAAAGTATTGACTCACTGTGCTCAACAATGGCAACATTTGGATATGCCAAGGTCCCTATAGACTCAATCACTCAAGCTGTTAGAAAAATACTCATGTTGCTGCCCAACACCCTCTGCTTGTCATTCTCAACAAGATACAATCTCTTCAGGCCACTCTTCCATCAAATTAACCCTAGCATTGGTCCTCTCCCTCACACATCACCAGCATTATATCCACCATGGTGCCAGGTGACTCATTCCATCCCCTGAGTGCATGAGATCCTCTCCCTGTTCCTGTCATGACTTTTGTGGTTTTGTATCCACAGTCAGTCACATCAGTTGGCCCCAAGGCCATAGCAAAGAAAACATCCTATGGAAGAAAAGCTGGTGATGCACACCATTTGGGTCAGTGCCCATGGTATCTTTGTATGTTTCTTTCCTTTCTGTGCTGTGTCAGGTTATTCACCCCAAATAGGTTACTTTCCAAGAATGCTGGTCTTGATCCTTCATATCTTGTTGCTTGGTGTCATGCTTTGCTGAGGGACAGCTGACAGACACACCCCAACAGACAAGCCATCCAGAATCTCATTGCTTTCCATAAGTGTGATCATCCACAAGTATTGCTTATCTAATTGCATTATTCTAGCTTGTACATGCACAATGCAGTTGTTCCACTTCTTTGTCTGCTTGTGTCCCTCAGATATCACCCTTGTTCACACCAGCACCCTTTCCAACTCCATTTGCAGGTAAATTCCACTTCAGATTCTCAATGTCCACATCCACTATCACAATACTGTATACTACAAAGACATCTAATACACCACTCCCAAACTCTCTTGATGTACCTCCAACCCCCAATCCTGCTAGCCACTTAGCCTGCCATCCAACCACACCATTCTCTTGCATGGTCACTATTCCCCCCCCCTTCCTCCTCCTCCCAATTGCTATAACCAGTCTCTTCCCCTTCCATCTTCTGATCTTTCTTGCTGGCACAGGCAGTGCATGTGCTTTCCATACCCCCGTCAGGGGCTCACTGTCTGCTGTATCAACTGATCTGGTACCAGTCCTGATTTCTCTCACTCCAATTCTCCATTTACATCCCCTGCCTACCCAACCTCCCCCTCCTTTCTCTCACCACTGTGTATTGCATCCATCATTCCCCCTTTCACTCTCAAGCATGCATACATTTACCCTCACATGTGCTCCTTGTGATGTCCACCACTCCCTCCACCAACCAGCCAATATTGACAAACATGACCTTGTCTGGTATGCACCACTTGTCCACTTTGGCATGTGGGCAGACAAATGCTGGATCCAGGATGTGACAGAGAGGAAGTGGTGTAAATCTGTGGTGATGAACAAGAGGGTGGAAAAGAGGATACAGTGTCAACACTGTCATTGATTGTGACAACCAGAATGCTGATCAGACTTGGGATAAGAGAGCCATGGTCCAAGGCCAATTTGAAGCTGATTGAATGGGTGGGTTGAATGAGGGCCAGAGATAGATGGAGTGGCATCAGCAGAGATATCTGCATCATGCACATATATTTGCCCTCACACTGACACACTTGTTCACTGCATGCAACAACTGTTTCTCCATCACCTCACTGGCAATAACAAACTTGATAATATTGTCTGGTATCCCTCATTTGCCCATGTCCAACTGTAGAGGAACAAGTGGTGGGTTCAGGATACAGCTGAGGGGGAGGGACAAAATTGTGGCAACATTTGTATGGGAGGCAAAGATAATCATGGGAAAGAGGATGTGGGGTCAATGGCAATGACAACTGCAACAACTGGGACAGTAACAGAATTCGGGATGGGAGAGATATGGCCCAAGGCAAAATTGAAGCCAAGTAGGCAATAGGGTGGATGACAGGTAGGGATAAGTGGACTGGCGTCCACAAAGAGGTTAGGTGCATCTGCATTCTTGCTTGTGGTCCAGTTATTCAAATTATCTTTTCACATTCCCTTAGCTAGGCATTTTTCAAGACAGAAAGTTAGCAATCTGACCCGGACCCTATGTGGACTCCACTCCTGGCGCAAGTGTCTCCCTATGTGTGGATAATGGTACACATCTTGGTTAGTGTTTTCTGTTTTCTCTCGTTTCTAATGCTTCATGCATTTTTCTTCATTTCCCTATGTTGGCTCATTGCTTCCTCACTGAATCTCATATATCAAATACACAACATGGACAGTTGGACATACACCATCAACATGTGGACACAGCCCCAACTAGACATACACCCATATGATGGATGGGTAACATGACAAAGGTGGATGAGGCAGGTGTATTCTAAGGATGTGGCATAGTGACCTTTGCATTTATGTCGTCATGTTGTAAAAATGATCAACATTTATTTTTTGTTCATATGTGGTGTGTTTGTATGGTATTTGTTCAAAAGTATGGCTCAGTACATGTCTGGTTGCCAATACACCACTTGAAACCCATTCAAGTTGTGTGGCGTTTCAGATGTGTCCCTCTTCAGGGCATTGGCAATGTACAATGATTTTGACTGCCAAGTGAGTCTGCTGCTTCCCCATCAATTCCACAGTGGGTCTTCTGTTGATGGTGGTCAAGCTCCTTGTGGTGAATACAGAGGTAAAAATCTGCAGAGAGAATGGCATCTTGTTCAGGTTTACTTGATGAGTTCAGTGTTGCAATGGGTAGTTGAAGCTCAGTTGAGGTCACTAAAGGACCTCAACAGAACTGGGAATAACCATTTGTATTCAGGATATCATAGCTTCTGATAATATACAGTGACTCACAAAATTGTCCCAATATTTTGCACATTTTGATTGTTTATGGAATATATCTAGAACACAAACAGATATAAACAAAGTGTTGGTGTATGTATGGGGCTACCCACCCTGGGCTATGTGCCCAAAAAGGAATTATGCAATTTGGATCAGTAACCATGGAGATATATGCAATTCAAAACTGATACTCATTGGGACAATTATGTGAGTGTGTCTCAAAAATATAGTAAATGTAGTTTCAGTACTTGGTATGACCCCCCTTGGCCTT
>JBBPQP010001236.1:0-11873 GCA_038092555.1 Boletus subgraveolens | reverse complement strand
GCGCAAGTATGAGAACATGCCGCAGAATCTCTGGAGCAGCGGTGATAGTTTCGACGCGAGCCCTGGACAGATCAAGGATGTGCGAGGTGAGGGGGGGAACTGAAGAAAAAAACACGACGGTGGTGGTCGAGACGCCGAAAAAACGGAAGATGCATTCCTTGCGCGTCTTATTCTCCGATGGTTCTTTAGCGAGCTTTCAATGCAAAATGCAATCAGTGCCTCGTATTGCAGAAAGACAATGAGGCACATAACTGTCTGATATCCTTGTGTCGAGCGTGTACGCGTCTCGCTGTGCAAGTGGCACTATGACGTGAGCAAATAACAACGACTGTCGTGGAGGACTTGCTTGAGACAATGGCCAAGATAATGATTTGACTGTTGCCCGTCACGAAGATGTTTATCGGTCCTTCGCAAACCCGTAAAGCAGACTCCAACGCGATCAAATGATCGCACATTCTACACCAAGGTGTGGAAAGACTAGCATCTCTAGCGCTCATCGAACGAGTTCACTATCCATAATGATGGGCGAATACTCACCGACGCCAGTTTCTATCATAATCATGCGTCCATCGGCGCCTTCTCTGCAAGAGTGAAAAAGATTTGCCCGCCTTGCTACTAGCCATCGACATAGTCACCAGCCGGCAACTAGTTGGTTGCCAGGTGCCACTTGGCCTGTAACGGGATAACTGGGATGTTGAACACGGCCATTGTGATGTCCCCGAGCATGAGGCTCCAAGGATGTTGAATATTTAACCGGGGTCGACAGTCACTGGCACCCACTGAGGCATCCGATTCGGGAGATAAGTGTGTCGAAAATCGTTGCCGGGCGATTCTTCTGGATGTCCTTCCTGTTCCCCAAGGAGATGGTGATACTCTGAGACACAGATGAGGCTATTCTGCCAGTGAGCCAGCGATGCAAGCTTATCAGCTGAGATAGAGCCGCATGTACCCGACCTTCGTGGGTACCGAAGAGCCAAACCTATTAACCACAAGTGGAGGGCTCTAGCAGTGCCAGCACACCTGAAGCAGGCGTAATCGGACAAAGTGTTGCAGCCGTTTTAGGTACTTGAAGTTGTACACGTTGACATGCGAACGTGTCAATGATGGCGGGTAGCTGTCAAGAATATACACATGATATTAACGGGTTCGAGCTACACGAGCTCGGCTCGAGTCTTCCCTCTTCCTCCCACACTAGACCGACGATGAATCGATTCCGCAAAGGTCCCAGTCTTCGTCAAATCATCGTTTCCTATGCCCCGGATTGGTGAGTGAATCGGCGCGAGGATGGTGAGATCCTCTGACTCTTGGCATACCACGCAATTTTACTGGCAGGATCATCACATTTGCCCTGTGGTACGCAGTCTAGTTTCATGAATTGCAGCGACTCGTGCCGATGATGAGTCCGCAGGTGGATCTTGTACTACATCAGCCATCATGTCACTGGGTTCAAGAGACACTTTTCGCTCACGGAGCTCTCGTGAGTCTCTCGTTTCATGGTCGCATCATCGTCGGGCCTGACATGTACTGGCAGTTTGCAATACCCGTGAGTCAGATACTTCAAGTCAATGCTTCGCACTCATCAGGGACTCTTTTATTTCATTCCAGCTATGCAGTCGATCAACGTGTTAGCGTACGTCATACCGTCGTTCTTGTCACATTACACCCTCATGAAGATGCCTCAGACGAATGTACTTTGGTTCCTCGGCAGCGTACTTCCCCTAGGCGTGCAAATCGTTGCCAATTTGCTGTTTATGCGATCGTGGTGGGATCTCCACCATAGCACTCTCGGCTGTACGCCCCTTTCCTTTCTCGCCTGCCCTGATGTTTTTTTGACGTCGCTCACTATTCAGTGTTGTTGTCGATCGCCCTCACTGGTTCCATTACACAACTCGTCAAGGTCACTGTTGGTCGTCCCCGTCCTGGTGGGTTCACCGTGCTCGCATAGATTACTCTTGGAGACCTGTGCTAATTCCGATAGACGTTATCTCTCGCTGCCAACCTTTGGCTGGTTCTGAGGATCCACTGTGGGGGCTGTCGACGGTCGATATCTGCACTCAGACGTCAAAACACATTCTCGAGGATGGCTGGCGTAGCTTCCCAAGTGGCCATTCCAGCCGTAAGTCCATCCAGCCTGTAAGCCTAGAGGGCGCGACTAACCCAGAGCGCTTAAAAGTATCGTTTGCTGGACTTGGATTCCTCACGTTCTACCTTGCTGGCAAGCTCCATTTGTTTGATACCCGTGGACACGCTGTGAGTACCTTCCAAATCAGAACAAGATAGATGGAGCACTGAATAGTCTCCGTCCCTATCCAGGGCAAGGTGTGGCTATCACTCGTACCCCTTGGCGTCGCCTCCTGGGTGGCGCTCTCCCGTACGATGGATTATCGACGTACGTTCTACACCATGTCGCTCAGCCCCGTTCTTATTTCCGTGTCGATGTGGCAGATCATTGGGAAGACGTACTCGCCGGGTCTGCGCTCGGCCTCGGCGTCGCCTATTTTTCATACAGGCAATATTACCCTCATCTTGCTTCCAAGACAGCTCATTTCCCATTCACAACGCGCTTTGAGGAAGCGGAATACAATATCGACGATGGGACGGTCGTATTCAGGGATGGTGATGCCGATGACAGTGAAGAAGCGGGGTTGATCGGTGGGAGTAGGAAACCTCAAGGTCATGGCCGCACCTGAACTCTCTAGAAGGCTAGCAGAATTCACATCCATTCATCCGTCATGATATCCGTATACCACTGGGATGTCTACAGAAGACGGTAGAGTCGTGGAAAGAATGTCTACTAGGATATTCTAACTCGGGAAGCCGGTCAACGAGTAACCCCGATGGACACACGTCGTCGTAAAGTGGTATAGTAGGTCCCGAACAATCACTCCTTTTTCGCTGCGCGTTTGGAATAGATCATGTCGGTAAAGGGCCTGCGAGCGTGTTAGTGACTAGCATAGAGGTAAGGTACACGGATGACATACCCCTCAAAGCGCAAGGCAATGATGTATACGACATACACGTATAACGTGATCAACAAACCAGCCGGGCATTCATACCTCCAAAACACGTATTCAACTTTGAGAAGCAACCATTGGCGGAGAAACTGGCTTACCAGAGAGCAGTTGCAGCGAAACACAAGGTGCTTCCGACGTACATGGGGTCCCTCAAAACGTTAAAGGGGAACCCTTCCACACGATGATCCATCAATATCCCAAAATAATCCCCGAGGAACGTTCCCGTAATCCCCAGCGCGTAGGTAGAGGTCAGGACAAAGGTTTGACCAATCGCAAACATGATGATGGGGACCATGGTCGCATAAGGCTCTGGAAGCAAAGGCATGCGAGGCTGGTCATTCAACGCGCGCTGGTACCTATGCCAGCGTCGTGTCGAGTGAGATTTGGAAACGTGGACAAGGAAAAAACGTACAAGTGATCACGCAAAACCCCAAACGAGAATATCATCAGGGCGAGAAAGTAACAGCCATAACGTGCGTTACCGCCAAAGATGCGGGTGATCGTCTTGTTCGTGTGCTCTACTCCCCAGGTTCAGTGTTCGGGTCGAGGAGTATTTGTGGGGTTTGTCCTACCATTGCGGGCGACGATGTTCCATGCAGTGGGGTTGAACACAATTGACAGCAGCGAAATGTACAGCGACGTTGCTGAAGTGTCTACAATGGAAGAAAACGCGTCCATACCGTCTCCGAAGTTGGTGAAAGAAGCAAGCGAAAGACGCCCGGTTGTACAGAAAAATGATGCCCCCATACACGTGATTCCCACGGGCCTTCTCCCCGGAGCTGCTTCGGGTGTTCTTGCCATTATTACCAGTCCTGGACCGCATCTCGCCAGCGAATAAGCTTGTGAGGGAGGGCGATAGTTGCAGTGGTTGCAAAGATCAGTGCTCTAACTTTCCCTAGTCAAGACGCTGACTTCTTCCCCATGTCAGGCCAATCCCGGTGGTATTAATACTGGGAAACCTATGATTTTATCATCACCAACGTGTCCTAATAATAAGGTTCCAGCCAAACCAACACCGTGTCATTTCCCCAGTGAGCAACACTTCCCAGGCAAGCTGAAACCTTGGCTGAAACCCGGTCAACGGCCACGAGGTTCCCAGACTCAGGTGATGGTCCAGCCTGAGAGCTATCTTTGTGCACGCCCCAGGCCACGTCAAGCCCGATTGATAACGTCGAGTCGTTTTCACCACGTACGATCGCCCTCACAACACCCTGTGTTTCAAACAAAACATGGACTTTGGACTCAAGGACGTACACGTTCTCGTTACAGGTACGGTACGATCCGTCGTACACGATCAAGCTGATCGACACATGGATCGACAGGTGCAAGCGGAGGAATTGGTTTGGAGACTGCCAAACTTTACTGCTGTAAGTCCACGCTCTGCCCGTGCGCTTCATCGTGCCGCCTAAGCAGTGTGACCTGCCAGCGCTTGGTGCCGAGGTGACTGCCCACTACAATACTCAATACGGGCACTTGGAGAGCCTCTCGAACGCCTACGCCAATATACAAGCTGTTCAAGCCGATCTCTCTGATGAAACATCCGTCGCGAACATGTTCACGGCCATCGCACACGCCGGTCCTGTGCAAGTCCTCATCGTGAACCACGGGATTTGGCCCACGGAGGACGTCCCGGTGGCGGACATGACCCTTCAACGATGGAACCGTACCATTTCGACCAACCTCACCTCGTCTTTCTTGGTCTGCCGTGAATATTTGAAACGGTTAAGAAACGCAACGCCGGAGGTGAAGGAAAAGGCAGCAATAGTGTTGATTGGAAGCACGGCTGGTAAATACGGCGAGGCTGGACATGCTGACTATGCCGTCACGAAGAGCGGTGAATGTCTGTCTATATTATGTGGAGCCTATCTAACCGTCGGATATGCTTCCAGCAATGATGTATGGTTTGACCATGTCGTTGAAGAACGAGATCGTGAAGATCGCGCCAAAAGGCAGGGTGAACACGGTTGCCCCGGGTTGGGTGAAAACTCCCATGGCGGAGAGTGCTCTTGGAGACCCTAACGTGGTCTACCGCGCTCTTGCTACGTGAGTGACAAATTCACTGCTACATTGCAAGGCAGCTCCTCAACGCCATGCTCGCAGGACTCCTCTCAAGAAAGTTGCGACACCGTTGGATATTGCGAATCAGATCGTGGTGTTGTCTTCATCGACGATTTCCGGTCACGTTACTGGCCAAGTAGTGATGGTCGAGGGTGGGATGGAAGGAAGACTGTTGAACAAGCCAGAGGATCTATAGATCTTGGGCAGATGAACAGACGGATGTGTATTGGGAACCCCAGTCTGGGGTTAGGGTCTGGACGGCTGACAAATGCAACCACTTGGGGAGAAGTGGCGCACTGTGAACAGCGTTCTTGATCTTGTCTACCCACCGCGTACTATTGGACTTTTGTATTATCCCTCTTGTAGTACTCGCTCATATATACCAATCATGGTGCGTCTTTCACTCCCCCACGTTCTAGTCCAAATCAACAACTCGGACGCTAGTCTACAAACTGCAGACGACGCCTCATTCGCGACTTGAAACGGTTGTCGAGCGACCCGCCAAGTGGTGTCTCAGGGAGTCCATGTCCCGATAACATCATGGTATGGAATGCCGTGATCTTTGGTCCAGGCAAGTTTCCGTCTCCCCTTGATCTCGCTCCAGTTGACACAACCCATCCCCAACCTTGAACCAGCCGATACACCGTTTGAGGACGGCACGTTCAAGCTCCTGCTGACCTTTGACGAATCCTACCCCAACAAACCACCTACCGTCAAGTTCCTTTCTCGCATGTTCCATCCAAACGTATATGCCAATGGCGAGCTCTGTCTCGACATTCTCCAAAATCGATGGTCGCCTACGTACGACGTCGCTGCGATCCTCACGTCTATCCAAAGTCTACTACACGATCCGAATCCAAACAGCCCTGCGAATGCAGAAGCAGCCCAATTGTATAGAGAAAATATGAAAGAGTACGTACGGAGGGTGAAGGCGACGGTGGAGGATAGCTGGTTAGATCCGGAGGAACGACAAAAGATGCAGGTTGATGGTGAAGAAGGAGGTGCGGCTTAGGGAGATGGGCAGTCTGTGGCTTCTGGTGCTTGTATCGGACAGGATAGATGTTCACTTTTTCTTGTTGCTTATTCCCCATCCTTCTTGAATATTCCGATTGTACGGTGCTGTCACCATGAGCATCCGGTCTGGTACTGTCTTGTTCATGTGCGATGAACACCTTATTTGAATCTCGTTGCAGGCAATGCCACGTGATGGGTCTCTTCTCTTTACCACCACAGTGGACAGTTCAAGTCTTCCCACCTCCTCTCTTGCCGTACCCAATGTTTTGCTAGATCATTCGCGATCCAGAGTCAGTAAAGACTGGTTTTCGGATGGTGTGAGCACCGAGAACCAATTTTTACTGGGATTTGGACCCCAATGCAACATCAGGCATCAACTTCGACTCACCCATGCCATTGATATCTCCAAATCATTCTTTAAACATCTACCCTCTTTCGGGTCGAGTATAGTGTCGAATTAAATGACGTTCACTTTCAAACAGTAGCTTTGGTCCAGCCTAGGTGGCCTGTTCAGAACTTCAAGCCAAATGCGCGCGAACCGTCCAAGTGCGTGTTATTCATTCCCTGTATGCGCGTCAAGCCACTCATTCGACGCCCGCGCGGAAAACCAGAACCACAGGGATCGAGCACGGCATCATTCACGGCGTGCATCCTGTCCTCTACATTGACTTGTTTACTTGCTCTCTCTGTCACTTCCCCTCTGTGGGGCTGCGTTGACTGTGGTCAATGCTACCGATTCCAGATCATGGTATGTTTCGAGTGCCCGGAGAACGCGGAGGAAAAGGCACGATCCTTGGCGCCTTAGGGAGACCCTCGACTGGGATCTCGGGCGAATCGACCATCGGCACAGAGGAGCTGGCCGAGCTAGCCCTCATGTGCAATTGGGACAACAAGTCCAGCGTGCGGTCACCATCCACCAAAGCTTGCCCCATGCAACAACTGCTTTGTGTTGGACGCAGATAGCTAGCAAGTGTGTCAATATCAATGGAATGATGAGAGACTGGCCATTCTCTCCATCCAGACCGCAGCATTTCAATCAACTCAATACATATGGATGGTGCCTATCGTCCCGAGTGCATAGCCGAGCGTCCTGGGCGGTGCTGTGTTTGTGGAATGGGAATTGGCTATGTGACATGTATGCAGAGGTTTTGGTGATTTTCGAAAGTCACCCCCCGTCCTGTCGCTTGCCTCATTGTTGATCGACGTTTTGCAGGGGACGCGAGGGGGTGTCGATGCGGGCCGTTTCTGTGGGATATGCCATTGGACTGGTCTCTCTGATGATTGTGTAGAAGAGGACACAGCAGGCGAATGTTCACGGCCTCTGAATGTTGAATGATGCACGACATGTCCAGTGTGCAGGTGCGACGAGAGTCGTGCGACCACTGAACGTCGTATGGTGCCATGCTCGGGTGGGTATGTGGTGCTGTGCTGAGGACTGGATGAAATGGTGTCGCTACTCTCTATGCTAACAGGGTGGATGAGGCATGTCTGTGGGGGTCTCGGCAGCTGCAACTCTGATCGTGGCATCTCACTACAGGGATGCATGTCTGTTGGTATGCTGTCATGATAAAGTAACTGTTATCGACGAAATTAACAAGGCTGTGCTCAGGAAAGCTGCAGCGTCCAATTGCTCTTTTCGGTCCCTCATGACGTCCGAGTTCTCCCCTATCCTCGGGGCAGAATGCAGACGTGTTTCCATCCGACGCTCTGCGGAAAGTACTTGTCAGGTTTAACACGACGATCACGCCGGCGACCCAGGGCTCAAGATCATGATCATGATACCCCAACCCCGAATCCGTTCCTACCCATCGCTCATCCCACTGACCACCTCATAAAGTTCAACGCAGGTTTGTTCATCTTGACCTGCCTATGGTACGCGTCCCGCGGGCTACTTCAAGGGGACGGAGTTGGAGGATGTAGGGTTGCTGGATGGATCTCTGTTCTTGATGGCTGTTTTTTTGACGGCAGATTACGTCGGATGGGCGCGTGAGGAGAAAGGCGCCGCGGCGGTTCGGTTTTTTTGCGTGAGCGGTGACTTGTCGAAATGCGAATTATCAGGAAACTATGCTTGAATGCTTGATGCTTGAAGTGTACGATATCTGTTTTCATGAATTTGGCGCTAACTGGGTATGATAATCGATAATATTAGTGTGCCTGCAGTGAGCATCTTTCTTTGACGCTTCCAACGACACCCGGACAAATAAACATGATCGATCGGCCTTGCTGGCTGAGAGGACAGACTAGTATTTGCGGGACAGCACACTAGGTGAAGGTCTCAGACGCGAGACAAGGCCGACGACTCGACGAGGAAGGGAAAGCTCAATAGGCACTTGACGATTCTCACATTCGTTGTCATGATGCATCGGCAAGATTATTTAATTGTCAATTGTTACTGAGCAAACTATTCAAGGGTCGGCCAAGAAAATCAAGGAAATGGGTGGTGTAGATGTCATCGTCTCGATTGCCAAGTCACAATATGGGCGGGAGTAGAAACGGACGACAAGAGGACCGATCATTCGCCTTGGCCGCCGGATACAGGGCATCAGACAGCAGATCGCACATGGAACGCACACCCTTGCCTGGTTAGGCCTCTTAAAGGGTAACATCCTAATGGACTCGCCAAGCACATTCCTGTAAAAGATGAATCCCTCGCATCCGGAGGACCACCTTTGGGAAGGTTCCACGCAGACGCCCGCCATGCTGACGGTGTGCGCTAAGTATCCTTGCGGTGGCGAACGACGCGCATGCGCTTGTCCATACGGGCGCACCTGCTCGGATACGCCTTGGGTGCGGACATCCATGGTGGGTCAGATCTCGCATAGCATAAGAGGGAATTGGAGTGACTGGAAGATGTGTGGGTATGGGTGTGTGGTGAAGATGTGGATCGAGGCAAGTAGGATGCCTTTCAATTGAGGACGAGCGTACCAATGTGAACGTGGAGATGAGATGGAAAAATGATTCGCTTCCCCGTAGAAGTGCTAACTTTAACGCACAGGAATATGGCTAAGCTTGAGAGCCGCGGTATGCCCAAGGTAGCATATCTTAGACAGACCGTTTCAAAGGGTGAAGCTGTCACCTGTGCCAGTACGTCGATGGTGGCTGGATTCCCACGGTGCCTGTCTTCGTGATTCAACACCCTTCAAGCTTATCAGTCGTGCTTCACTCTCCTCTCAGCTTTCTTACTCACTCCCGCAATGAAGGCCTTCAAAAAAAGAATCGAACGCCTTCGATTCCGCACCGCTAGTAGAGACTCGTCTCCAGCGTCTGCCCAGCGTTCCGACACGCCCAACACACAACCCAGCATAATCCCCAGCGACGCGGACACTCACTTGACTCAAGCCGAAGGCACTAGTGCTCTCTCTCCTGCGACACAGCCCATGGATTCCGATACACCGGCGGAACATGTCACAGACCCCATGTCTCTCGAGCCGCACTCCGACAGCTCGAGCATTGCCGAAGCCCAGATGAAAGCTTCAAATGTTGCCAATTTCATGCAACATGTGGACCCGGACCTCATGAAGAAGTTTGGGCGATTTAGAATTCTCATCATTGGCAGGGCGAATGCCAGCAAAACAACCATCCTTCAGAAAATCTGCAATTCGACAGAAGATCCAGAGATCTACAACGATAAAGGGAAAAAGGTTTGGTTTGACTAGCTTGGATGCACGGGGTGCTAATGCCATTGACATGTGATCAGCTTGATTTTGTGATCAAGGGGTCCAGGAAGGTGAGCGTTACTATGGCTGCCATCTCACTACCTTGCGACCCACCTCACTTTTCGCAGCGTGGCTTGCACGACATCAATTATGAGGTGGTTTTCAAAAGCAACGAGAAATTTGTTTTCCATGACTCTCCTGGTTTTGAGGCTGGTTGTGAGGATGAGTTTGAGAGGATGAAGAGCTTTATCATAGAGCGTGCAAATACAACCTTCCTCAGGAGGCGAATCCATGCCATATGGTAAGTGGGTATATTGTATTGTATTCTAGCTATTACAGCAATATGAGCAGGTACTGCATCCCGATGGATCAATTTCATCGTGCTGTCACTGTTGCAGAGGAAAGGTTCTTTAGTGAATGTGACACTAGAAATGGTGATGCACTATTGTGGATGATGATTCTGAGCTCATTGGCTTGGGTTCCAGTGCCAGTTGTGGTGGTATTCACCAAATGTGATGCTCTCTTGATTGAGGCATTGAAGCCTGAAGATTTACTACTGCCTCTAGAGGATCAACTGATGAAGCAGAGGAAGTATGTTCAAGAGAGTTTTGACAAGAGAAATATATGGGGGGATTTGTGCAAGATGATGTTTCCTCCACAGGCATTTGTGCAACTGGAAGGTTTGTATAAATATGTCATTTCTATTCTATCTGATTGATTATATTCCAAGGCATGGATAAATCTGGCACAGGATGTAACATATTGTTGGAACAGACTGCAGCTGCATTGGATGATAAATCATTGCAGATGCTGTTGATTACAGCACAGGAAAAGAATATCCTGCTATGCATTGAGTATGCAGTCAGACAGTATGTGAAACAGTTTTGGATGTGAAAGATTACATATTAATGCCATGGAGTACCTTGGTGCCTTATGTTGAGTTCAAGACCACTGAAGAAAGGAATCTTGATCTAGTTGGGGCATTGGCAAGTTGGTTTCCACACACACAGGTAAGATTGATTTCCATGTCAAGAATCTATAAGGTTATGAAATAGTTTGGGGCTTGAATAATGTTGATGGATTGCTACTAGGTGATTAGCATAATATTGAATTGAAAAAGCACCAACTGACTGGTATTTTCATTCCTTGCTTGAAGAAAGTATGTGATATAAATATAGTGTAATGATGACAGACTCATATAGTTTATTATATTAATAGCATGTAAGTCCAGAAAGAAAGAAAAAGATATTTTGGCACTCATTGTCACCTATGCTGCTGCTCTTGCACTAATAGTCAGTGAGTAATCTAATAGATATGTGAACAAGGCTGTTTCTAATGAATTCAAAGGGGGTAAGTCATACATACAGTACATACTGTACAAATCAGTATGATAGTAGTGGATTTATCTTATGTCATTCTTTGACTATTAGGCAGTAAGTTGTACAATATGTATTGAGAAGGAGTGTGGCTAATAGACTGACACTTGTTTTCATATATGTAACATGATAGGGGGTAAGCAATTTGATATATATCTAAAAGACAAAACTAAGGATCATATGTCAATGCATGCAATAATTGTTGGATATAAAGGAAGTGAGTGGGATGTGGATACAAACCAAGATTCTATTGACAATATCTTGATGATCTCTACAACTGCTATTCCAATTATAGTTTGTAGGTGAACAACTGTTCACTTTGAAGTAGTCCATTGATCATGGGCCTATGATGTGTATATTACAATAATAGCTTGTAAGTGATCTGTTATGGATTTGAAATGAGAATACTACTAATCAGCATATCTTCTACTGCTATCCCATTAATAGTTTGTGAGTGGTCTGATGTGGAGTTGAAATGAGGATGCTATTAATCACATGGCTTCTGCTACTCTTCTATTAATAGCAAGTAAGTGGTCTGATATGGGTTTGAAATGAAAATGCTGCTGATCACTATGCCTCCTGCTGCACTTCCTATGATAGGAAGTGAGTGGTCTGGTATGGATTTGAAATATGAATGCCACCAACCAGCATTTCTCCTGTTGTTCTGTTATTGATAGCAAGTAAGTGGTCTGATGTGGATTTGGAAAGAGAATGCTGCTCATTAGAATACCTCCTGCTGCCCCTACTGTTGATAG
>JBBPQP010001235.1:0-11874 GCA_038092555.1 Boletus subgraveolens | reverse complement strand
TATGGCGAGCGACCTTTGCTCATGGGTGACAGTGATAACAGGCACTCCCAAGTTCGTTGCAGAAATCAATCCCCCGAAGCCCGCCCGGTCGGTCTGAGGCCCAGAACTCGACCTTCCATCGTTCATCGGAGCATCCGCAACAACCCCTTCAGTAGCGTCGCCTCCACAAACAACCGTGGCCCTTGCATCATCCGTGGAATCTGTCAGTTCTTCCGTGACCCCCTGAGCCGCTATCTGTCCGTTCACGTCGTTACCACCTTCCTCCGAAAGCAAGCTCCCAATAGCTGTGGACGGGGAAAGCAGAGGAGGGGTCAAAGGCGACAGCGACTTAGAAAACGCCCCGAGTGAGTCTTGTCGTGCCCATCCCCGATCTTCTCCAACCGACGGCACCGGTGACAAAAACGGAGGTGTGGGTATGACAGGAAAGTTCCGAAGAAAAGTACGCGAAATGAGTGTCGAGTCTGTGGTAGCATCCTGTTCGCGCGTCAAGCGACTGGCCACCCGTAGCTCTCGGTCGTCAGCAAAAGTCTCCGCTGGCGGAGTGGGAAGACCAGATGTCAATCCTCCATCGTCGGCCTCCACAGGGGAAGATTGTCGACGGTGTCCCGGTGTAGCAGGTATAAGTTCAGGAACTATTTTCACCCCGCCTGTAACCGAAACCCCGTCGCCGTCTGAATCGGAGGTCATCTGACCGTCCGCTGGATCCGACTCCGGACGGGGTTGCACAGGGCAACCTATGTGCTCCTCAAACCCTGAAGTACCAGAAACCGGCATCGGCGTGGTCTCGGTACTACTTAGAGAGCTCAACGCAGAAGTGGGCGAGTTTGGCGAGTTACCAGACGGCCCGAACCCAGGTGCCACCATCGAGGAACCAACGCCTTCAGTTGTGAGAGAGGGAATTCGGAGAAGTGAACTTTGAAGGACCCTTGTTGGAGACGACGGGGTCTCCGTTGCGGGACCGGTACCGCCGACAGAGGGTACGGCCAAAGTATCTAGAGAAGTAGAAACTGCGGGTAGGAGAGTCGACTGCGCTCGCCGCAATGTCGAGCTGTCGGTCCCAGATTCAGTCGGGTGAAAAGATAAGGCAGGAGCAGACATTGTGCGTGTAGGTAGCTGGGTATCCGATAGCGTCGAGCTGCGAAGCGGGTAATCACCATCACTTTGAGGTGTCTGGCTATTCGTTGCGGTAGCAGCTGCATTAGGGAAGTTGGTGTGATGTAGGAAGTGAGCGAAATACTCTGCAATATATGCGGTCGGTCGTGCTGGATCGTCCGGGTCAGCAATCGCTCCAGAACGTGTCACGTGTGAAGACCACGCCAAGGACACCTAAGAGGAACAACGAAAGCGACAGGTCATACAACATTTCTTCCAGACGGAGGCGATCAAATTGCAATCTCTGTACCTTCGGCGGATGAAAGCACGAAAATAGCCTCAGATCAACCAGGTGCCTGGGCGAGACGTAAAATATTCACAGCTTTTCCACCAGTTGCATGCATATATGCACAAATAGAATTGTAGGGGTGGTGATGGGAACAAGGCTCACCGAAATTTCCAGCGGACCGTCCAAGCGTCGCTGTAGAAAGTAATGACATGAGTAAATCCGAACTGATATGAAGAAAAAGTAATAACAAAGCATCCAAGAGAACGGTCATGTTGGAATGGCATATACTTACCTGGATCGACGTTCCAGTCGACAGATGTAAATCCAGGAGTATATGTCTGAGAATGAGAGAGGGAACATGAGGGTTCAGACGTGGGCGAGGACGGATATGCTTGGATAGAGGCATCGGTGTATTCTGTGAACGTTCAGAATAGCAATCAGTTAGTCGGGCCGTCATGAGAAGGCAGGCCCGGAACGAGACCAAGACAAAATAACACATATCCGCGCATATAAAGGGGGATAAAGCAGGGAACACGTGACAAACGGACCTTTTCCTGCAGGAATCGCGATTGAAGAAAGAGGTGACGATGATTCAGAAAGTGATGTGGACGAGGTTTCAGAAGTGGATCGTGTTGATTGCAATGTCGAATACTGTTGAGATGGATCTAGAAGTGATCGGGGAGGCGACGACGTCCGGGAAGATTCTTGTCCCGTAGACTTCACAGATGGTGGAAGATGCGGTGGCGAAGTTGCTTCCTGATGGATCGCTGACGGATCTGGGAAATAAATTGAGAGTTGATTCGCACTAAAACACAAAGAGAAGAGAGACTCACGAGATGGAGTTGCGCTATTTTCACGAGCGAGTAGCACTTCGACCGCAGACTGGATCGAAGCCAGACTCTCTATGAGCGTCTTTTCGGGGACAGTTCCGGCGTCGGCACCTTCAAGTGGTGGCTCCACATGTGCGCCTGCTCTCCCGCCTCTACCCCGCCCCCCGCCACGTCTTCCACGACCCCTGGATGCTGTACCTGTGGAACTGACGCCAACCACATCCTCCAACTCCGCGATACACTTGTACGTCTTGTTCTGTGCCGTGCGCAGGGCATGGAGCTGAGAAAGGGCATCCTTGACATCCGACTCGACACTGCCAAGGCTCTCCTGGAATGCTGTGAACTGGAACTGGAGTGCTCTCAACGATGCCGCGAGGGTGTCAGAGATGACATCTGTGATGAGAGGAACAGACGGAAGGTGCGGGCCGGGCATGGAGAAGGACAAAGGGGTCGGGTGGAAATGAGAAGAGAATTGGGGGTGGCGAGTTGGGTCGTAGTACCAGTGCCAATGCCGCGGCTCCGAGTACACGCTGGGGTGCCACTGTCGAACGTCCTGCGCTGGCAATGTCGATCTCGGAGCCCAAGACGACAACGACGGTGAAGGGGGCTGTGTTGCATCTCTGCTTGCGTCCGCAGTCTGTTGAACCGAGGCTTGCCCTACAGTTGGCTGTGACGACCGACGGGGTGCCTCGAGGCTAGGATAAGCGCTAACAGTCGAGCTCAACGTTGAGCCCGTTTCCCGAAAGGCTCTCCAAAATGCTGGATATCCTTCCAAAGGTTGACGCGACGCCGACGTCTCTGGGTGGGCCATGGCCGGCACCGACGGACGATCACGAACTAAATTGCACGACGCGGCGATGACCACCTGGATAGGCGCATCACTTCCGAAGTCCGACTGGCGGCCCTGAGGGCGAGCGTCTGACACCACATTCTCAACACCGACGACGACGACGACGTCGACGCTCACATGTCTATTGACCCCAGACTCGACAACTTCACCGTCGATGCCGCGTACCGCGTGCTCGAGGTCATCGGCGAAGGCGCGTATGGCATCGTCTGGTCAGTGCACACTACCCTTGCTTGGCTTTGCAGCCCCAGATCTAGATCTTGACGTCGTCCGCACTCGTCTAGCTCTGCCATCCACCAACCGTCTCAAAGAAAGGTCGCCATAAAACGTATCACGCCTTTCGACCATTCCATGTTCTGTCTACGCACCCTTCGCGAAATCAAGCTTCTCCGGCATTTTCGCCACGAAAACATCATCTCCATTCTCGACATCCTTCAACCTCCCAGTTTCGAGTTGTTTAAAGATGTATATCTCGTCCAGGAGTTGATGGAGACCGACTTGCATCGCGTGATCAGAACTCAAAAATTGAGTGACGATCACTGCCAGTATTTCATCTACCAGGTAAGCGTCACATCTGCATTTTCAACCCAAACGATGGCCTAACGATCAATGATAAAGACCCTCCGGGCTTTGAAGGCACTTCACTCAGCAGATGTCCTCCACCGTGATCTCAAACCCTCAAACCTGCTACTGAATGCCAACTGCGATCTCAAAGTGAGTGCCAACGAACGATCCTCAGCGTCGCTTTTTATTCTTCTGCGTGCCAGCTTTGTGACTTTGGCCTCGCGCGATCAGCACGACCGCCCCCGAACGTTGCAAACGACAGCAGCACATTTATGACTGAATATGTCGCAACACGGTGCGCACGTTTTAGTTTCTGCTCAGTATTACATCCGACGCGTCATAAAGGTGGTATCGCGCCCCGGAAGTTATGCTGACTTTTAAAGAATACACACGAGCAATAGACATGTGGAGTGTCGGCTGTGTATTAGCAGAGATGCTCAGTGGGAAACCGATGTTTCCCGGACGCGACTGTGAGTGTTATCTATTTCCTCTCCGCTACTCTCAGATGAGTTCGGCTATCTTGTCCATGTTTGGGCTGAGATGTGGCGCACGGAAAACCGATTCTATTACCATATATGATTCCAACAACTCACGCATGCATGCACTCACCTACCCCAAATTTCACTTAAAGATCACGACCAGCTCTCGCTCATTCTTGACGTCCTCGGCACCCCTTCTATCGACGACTTTTATGCAATCTCATCACCAAGATCTCGCGAGTACATTCGCGCCCTACCATTTAGGAAAGGAAAGGATTTTAAGACGATGTTCCTCGGGGCCAACGAACTGGTCAGCCTTCAGATCAAACACTATCTTATCTTATCTCTAAATGACTACTGCGCGCGTTTTCTACGCAGGCGATTGACTTTTTGGAAAAATGCCTCACATTTAGTCCAAAAAGACGTATAACGGTCGTCGAGGCTCTTCAACACCCATACTTTGATGTGCGTATTCATATCCACTGAGATGACACCAACCTCTTACTATGCATATTCCGTGGACTCCTATTCGTGATCGATGCGCCGTCGAATGTGACCCGTTTGACATCCCTGCCTTACCTTGACTGGCCTTTACTTGCAATTAGCCTTACCACGACATTGACGACGAACCCGTCGCGGACCCAATTGATCCATCTTTCTTCGATTTTGATAACGGAGAGCCATTGTCAAAAGAACAACTGAAACGTCGGTATTTTCCCTACTCCACATACATTCCGCGATTCTGTGACAACACTGGTTGACCACAACTAACAGAATTGATATACCAAGAAGTCACTTCGAGGCCACCACCGACGACCTCGTTCTTGACCTTGGGAGACGGCAGTCCGTAACAAGCGTATCCCTGTCCTTAACCCTCCTCTTCGCTATGCACGCTCCGGACAGCTGCATGGGCGAATGTCGAAGGGAAAGGAATCCGGTGCGAGGTTTCGATCTCGACGGACCGTCTTCTTGTATATCGCATTGCCCTCATGTAACCATTGCTGCTCTGTTTTTTTTATTCGCACGAATTTGGCTATCACGCTTTTGGGCCCTTGTGTTTCTGTCATCAGAATGTATTTGGATGATACCAGTTGGCTGTCGGTATTTTCGTACTAGATTGCATGGGTGTGGTAGATGTCCGAAAGTATATGATGCTTGTTTGATGGTCGAGCCTGACTCGAAGGGGTGTACGGAATCCCGACCTCGCTATGGTAGTGAGACACCGAAACTAAGCAGTGCAGTAGTACGGACACCGCGGGGATGTGCTAATTTCTTCGTAGAGCGCAAGCGAACGACGGAATATTTCCCCGTGATCCTTGTCGATTTGTTACTAATCGTAGCGGCGCTGTGCGCGCCAAGTCCCCAACTCCGGGGGAAACTATTTTCATACCTAATGACAATTTTGAAACCGACAAAGCAAGGGTGTCGACCTTCAAACGTGATAGATTGTGCTCATTGATGGACTCTGAGTAGTGCAGCTAACAGGATGCTCCACATGTGCTGCCACAGTCGACAGAGAATTGTCGAGTCCTTTCAAGTCACGTAAAAGTGAGCAACGCATGTAATGGGCAGAAGCAAAGTACTCAGGACTTTTTGTCAAACACGCACGGGATGGGCCATGGACGATTTTCAGACTAGAATCAATGAATATTATGCAGCCAACAAACTCGATATCGCAATTGATGCAGTGAAGGTGATGAGATTTCAATGACTTTGCTAACCAATCAACAAAGGTTTCAAAGATGGATAGGTGATCACAAGGATGATATATAGGGTCATAATATAGAGGATAGTCGACAGAATCATGCGGGCCCTCCGGGGGGCACGATGTCGCATCGAGTAAACATGGCACAATGCGCGGCCCTTTCTCAATGAACCTGACAAGAGCATGCTGAGAAAGTGAATTTATCAAATAAAATTCACAACTCACATCCTAAGTCACGGTGTCATCGATAGTATTTGCCGTTTAGTAGCAACTTGAGAGCGGTGCAGCCTGACGTGCGGTTCACAAAGGTTCATTAGAGAAACAACATGGACAAATAGTTATCTCCTAATTTAGTAAGAAGTTCCTGCAGTCCCGTTTGCTTGGGATTGTACATTTCCTGCCGAGAAAACCCTCGGGGATCATTTGTAATCATTCCTGAGCGCTGCGCGCCGTGAACGAGTGGTGAGACCTATAGCACAGGATGGCTTTAGAGAATGGCGCTCGAGCCCGGCAGTCAACCCAGACGCCAGGTGGCGATATCCCCACCAACGTATTGTAAGCCTACAGCTTACCTAGGTACCTATAATTAGCATATATACCGCTCTGAATCACAAGTATTCAGTATTACTGCCTTTTGGCGTAACGGCTGAAGCGGCGCGCGGTCTCACCTTACACGTATCCAACAACTGAAGTCACAGCGCTCATAATCCTGTGCACGACCGCGGCGCGAAACCATGTGAATGAACTGCCTCAGCGATATGTATGTACTGTACCCGCGGAGGATCGACGACCAGTCTATGTATGTACTGCTGTCGATAGGGATCGGTAAGCTGACGTCAATGTTTTTCCTGTACAACGGGTCCAGGATCATGGGCAGCAGTTACTTAGGTAAGTATTAACAAGGTTTCGTTCGGACGGGCAACAATGAGCGTCGTGGGTAGGGAAGACAGAATTAGAATAAACAGGGTGGTCGTGCGAGCAAGGTATTTCTATTATGCGTTCGGCCGGTTGGCGTTGATGAGGATCGGAGTGTAGGGTAGCCTAGGGATTTCCGGCCGAAGAGAACCGTGGACAGGCAGCAACTTGATCCATAGGTGTAAGAATTACTTTTGTCATGGAAAAAATCTAGATAATAATGATCATAAGAGGCATAATTTTATCGAAAAGACAGTACTGTAATGGAAAAATTGGAGTAGAAATACAATATTTCCGTGACAAAAGTAATTTCTTGTACCTAGTGTGTAGGCCAGTTAGATCCTCGGGCCGCGAAGCACTCTACGAATTTAATTTTTTAAAATTTTCCCGGACCTACACCAACTGCCGAGCCCTTTTCGAGACAGGGGGATTGATCCTGAAGCTACCCGCGTTTGCGATTGGGTAATATTCTGGGGGGTGAGTTATTTGCCACATCATGCAGGCGGCCTGTTCGCCATCGATAATCATCCACGCGAATCTGATAGATGCTCAATAAATAGCACATGTCACTAGACAAACTGCCGTATATGCCGATCGGGTGGTTGATGCGGGGGGATCGGAGGCGATTGCACCGATTCGGAGAATGACTGAGATTGGTGATATACCTCACTTCGTGGAGGACGGCGTGAGGGCGATGTAGTATGCGACCGGGCAGTATGATGACCTGGGAGGGCCGCAGCGCAACGGTGGCAGTTAGCACAGCTGCGGGCCGTGGGATATCCAGATCAGCATCGCTCTGATCGTATACTTAGCATGTGGCTTAGACGACGCTACTCTTCTTACCTCTATTACCCTGGTTAGGTTTGACAAGGACGCACAGATCTGGGAACTGGACCTCGGGTTTAGGTGGCTGTTGGGAGGTCAAGAATATTACACGGGATCGGGAGACACACGTTCGAGCGCCCAGGGACAAGAAGAAAAGAAATGGCCGCCCCGCCTGTACCTCCACACCCTGCTGGGTACGCTACTACTTACGTGGTTCAGCCTCATCTAGACCAGCCACCTCCCCTGCCCCCTCTGCCCCCTCCATCTTACATATCTCAGTCTCAGCCATCACCACCCCCGCATTCCTCTACTCCCCTCCCCGCCCCTCGTCCCCATCGTCTCGATCCGAACCTGCCCGCCAATGTGCGCCGCGTGCATTGTGTCACCTCCATGTGTCGCTGATTACTCCATTTTTTATATTACATGTACAAACAGATGGCAAGGACCTTAGACAATCAAGCCGCAGCTTTTCAGCACCCTCCGTACAACGACCCATACCGCCTCCACTCTCCTAGACCACCCCCTCCCCAGCAGCCTCCTTACAACTACAATCCAGCTGGTTTTGCTCCCTCCTCCCAGCCACCCGCCCATCGCTTTTCAGTTCAGCCGCCTCCAGACCAGAACGCTCTCGGCCCTTGGAACTACACAAATTCGCCTGCTGGAATCCCTCTTCCTGCGTCACCACGACCCCCACAGCATTCTTATACCCTCCAGGCCCCTTACCAACCACAGTTTCAGACACCCCCGCTCCATCATAGAGCTTCCTTCCAACCACCATCGAATTACTGTCAACCTCCCCACCAACCACAGATGCACCCGAGGCCCAACTCCGTTCAACCATCGTATGCCCCTCCACAAACTTCCTCCCCACCTCGGCAAAGCGGGGTACCATCCCTCACTGCCCCTCTTCCAACCATCCAGTCATTAGCGACCGCCTCTTCTACCATTCAGCAGCCTATCCATGACCCTACCTTAAAAATCAACTGGGCACGAGACGTCCTCATGCTCGCCGACCGCACTCAGCAGGACTCTTCTGATGATACCCCATCTGTTGGACCCATCGTCATACAGGATCCACAACTCTTGCGTCTCGTACAAATCGCGGTCCCGCTGGTCCTTCAAATCGCGTCTGCACAACACCCCAATCCAATCCCTATCTTTGCTGCAGAGGCGATCTTTCTTCGCGCCACATTTGCTTCGTCGGGGGCATACCCGGATCATATTCCACACAATCCCCGTGTTGCCTTCCGTGATTTTGAACAAGCAGCGCGGGCAGGGTACGCGCAAGCTTGGTTCCGCCTTGGTCGCGACTACGAAAATTTCAACGATACAGCGCATGCCCGCGATTGCTTTGAACGCGGTGTAAAGCTTAACGTTGAGAGTTGTGTTTACGTGAGTGCTACGCCGCTTCTGTTCAGTGTCATAAATAACTTTCCCACGCACATGTAATAGCGTATGGGAATGGCACACTTGATGGGCCAACTCGGTCTCCCCGCTCAACCCGAGATCGGAATTCCCTTGATTCACCGTGCTGCGACGCTTGCTTCTGTACAAGTCCCTCAGCCAGCCTACGTATACGGTTTACTTCTTCTTGGGGAATTCTCCCATGTCACAGTCCCCCCGCAAGTCTTTGCGCCGCTCATTCCGCCGCACTCTTCGGCCCAACAAGAAGCGCGACTCCATTTGGAGCGGGCTGCATTCCTCCATTTTGCTCCTGCGCAGTACAAACTCGGACATGCGTACGAGTTCGCGCTCCCACCTTTCCCGTTCGATGCCCTCCTCAGTGTCCAATATTACTCCCTCGCAAGTCAGCAAGGCGAGGTGGAGGCAGACATGGCCCTCAGCAAGTGGTTCTTGTGTGGAGCTGAAGGTGCCTTTGACAAGGATGAGAACCTTGCGTTCACATTTGCGGAGAAGGCTGCCAAGAACGGTTTGCCGAGTGCTGAATTTGCGATGGGCTACTACAAGGAAGTCGGTGTAGGCGGTATCAAGGACATCGAGGCAGCTCGCATGTGGTACCAATCGGTAAGTCGAGTCAACGTCTTGAATTGGAGACGTGACATGACTGATCCCGGTAACTAGGCTTCCGATCATGGTAACACGGATGCTGTTGAGCGTCTGGCTGCTTTGTCCCAGCCATCTCCTCAATCGCTCTCAAGGCAAGAGCACGATAACATTACGGAATCCAAACTTGTTCGTAAACGCACGCAAGCCAAGCAGCGCTCCGAACGCGAGAGTGGTGTCCCGAGACCGTCGTTGGAGGACGGCCGACAAGTGGTTGAAGTCATCCGGAAGAACTCGACGGCCCGTCACCACGGACACGGATCCGGCGCCGCACCTACCCCGGTCCTCCCACCCCTCGTAGAACAACCGCCTGCTCCTGCGATGACTCCACAGATGCAACCAGGTCCCGGTGCTCCACCCCAAGCACCACCCCAAAGACAATTCCCGAACCAACATCGGTACACGCTCGTCGATCCTGGATCTGGCTCTGCTGGGGGCGGGTCGCCGCCGTTGAGAATGGACTCTCCGAGTTATGCGCGGCCTGCGGGGCGTCCGCCGGGTCAGCGTGCGGGAAGCATGCCCTCTCCTGTTCCCCCTCAGGGTGGACCTCAAGACATGGATGGGAACACACACCAACAACCGCCTCCCGCGCGTCCGCCTGTCAAGGGGCCGACGACGTTTGCGGAGATGGGTATCCAAGGGGTGAAGCTCGAAGAGAAGGAGTGCGTGATCATGTAACCTCTCTTTTTTTCCACTTTCATTTGTTTCGCCACCCGTTTGGCTCATCGTGCAAGTTTCCATCGATATCCCGTCGTTTCACTCGGGTGCCACCTCTTTTTGACACGTTCATGCTAATTGCTACGATTGGTTTTGGATTCACGTCTTCCCTTTTTCCCTGTCTTTCCGTGGCTTTTCTTTTTTGACATGATATCTCGATTCTCGAGGGACTCTCTTTTTACTCTGTCATTAATCGTTTGGTCCAAGTACACTGTCGTCGTATACGCGTGCTTGAGGGTATAAATGCGACGTTGGATTTGATAGTGAAGCAAACTGCCCGACCGAAGGCAACGCATAACTTTTTTTTCTTCGGATGACGACCCATATCCCCGAGGTCGCTGAGATTGAGTTCAGGTCTAAGGCAGGCACGGAAACCTCGGCTTTATTGTTCTTGGTCATAGGAAGTGAAAACGATGGATTGGTGGGGTGACATCCGTATCCACATCGGCATCATATGTCGGATCTCAGAGGCCATGATGCAAAAGGTGATACTGCAGGTGAGGTGAAACTGAAAACTAGTGGGTATGAATCCATGATCATTGATTAGCCTAATTTCTAACGCCGTAATTACAGTTTATATATAAACAAGGGTAAATGTCTCGTTGGCTCATTGGCTCGTCATATAGGAAGGATGGCAGCCGGTGATGGTGGTGGTGTCAGTGATGTCAGTGGCAGGGATGATGGAGGGAAAAAAGTGACATTGGCCATTGGCGATGAGTGGGGTCATGACACTAATAAGGACCATGAGCGCTGAACGTGTGATTGAGATGGCGGTGATGAGTATCGACGAGAGTGCGGAAAAAGGATGAGGATGCGTTAGTGCTTGAAGTGCACCAAACAATACTCGTGAGATATCATCGTTCGCTTCTCGAATCTTGGGCAAGGGTCCCTAAGAAAGTTTTGGGCTGAATGAGCTCCCGTCCACAACACGAAGACCGGCATCCAAATGCCCTACAGTGACAAAGCGTCATATCTCGAGGCAGTAAGCGAGTCATGAAGCTCAGGGCATTTCTCGGCACGGCCAACGCATGCAGGGCCCTGGCAGGCCAGTTCGGACTGACTAGGTACCAGGCGGAAATGGATAGCGGGTCATAGACTTGACACTGGTGTCGAGTAGGGACCAGGAGGATCGGCGCTTTGGCTGTCTCGATTCCGGAAATGCTGCCACCAGTGATAGGGATATCAAGGATCTTGGAGAAGTTTGCCCAAGTGGTAACTTGAGCTTTTTTTTTACTGGCAATGTATGACTTACATTATTACCTGGATTCACGAATCTGAATCCCGGGGTTAGTCACATCGGCAGCAACAGTCTCCGTGACCGCAAATCCAAGACTCGGCCCTGCAAATCGGAGAACGTTATGATGTACAAGTTAGCGGGGTTACTCAGTGAGCCGGCTCAAGTTACGTGAAGACATACCAGTATACCGGTCTCAGTGAAATGCCGGTGTCAGTACATCAGGTGGCTGTGCCGTACCTTTAAAGTCTGGCGCGTGTGCGCTATCGAGTCTAAGAATGTCGAACACGACGCAGTCCGATGCCACGACGTT
>JBBPQP010001234.1:0-11878 GCA_038092555.1 Boletus subgraveolens | reverse complement strand
GGTGCCGCCTGTATCCCTCTTTCTTCTTAACCTTAATCTACACTATTTCGTGTGGACTTCTGTTCCTCGAGATCCCCTCCCTCGTGCCTCGCCTCACCGCTGCCTCATCCTCTATCATTCCAACTCTTGGCCAGTCCAAGTACTGCTAGCATCTGCTAGGCCGTTCACACTTAACTCCTCTTTGGAGTCGACCTAGTGTAGGAACGAGGTCTCGACTTAACTCCTTGTAGGAGAGGCCAAGTCGACGACACACGAACGTGTACCATTGTTACAGGTCGTAACATGTTGTATTCCCTTAGATCGGAGAAAAGAGAGGAGAAAAGGGAGGCCCCGGGATGGTCAAGATCAGAGGGAGGGGTGACCGACGAAGGGATTGGAGTCGGTATATGAGGAGGAGGAGACGTAGAAGGAAATTGGTAGGGGGTCTCCTCCCGAACCGTAACAGCTGGTGTGACTACTGCAGGTGCAGTTGGAGTAATAGGGAGAGAGCTGAATTGGAAAGGGACTGCATGAGCAGGCCTAGGAGGTGGTGGTTGTTCATCAGGAGAAAGAGATACAGTCTCAGTGACCATATCCCACATCTCAACTGAGTATGGAGGAACTGGGTCTTGTGTCGCAGGTGAGGGAGTCTCAAAGCGACAAGATCAATGAAAATGGTGTGGTACTATCTGACCAGGAGGATGGTGGATACAACAATCTTGTTGTCCATACTATTGATTTCTAATGGCATGAACTTTGGGTGGTAATGGTGTACTATGTCTGATGGGCTCTTGGGGCACACAAGGATGAGGTAGAAAAGCTTCTAGAAAAGCCTCTGAATTAGGACATAAATCCAAGTCCCAGGTAAAAACCCAGTCAAAGAAAGAAGTTCACCAGATAACAACAACAGTCCTGCTATCAGATATAAACCACAATAGGATGATCCATGAATCTGTGCTGAATACTAGCCCTATTGCTGGGGCCAGTGAAGTCAACCTCATATAGAGGGACAAGTACAAGACTAAAAAGGTTATGATCCAAAAGAGGACCAAGAAAGTCACACTCTCCTGCACAAAGCTTGGGAAGGGCATCATAAATGACAGACCTAGATCCTTGCAGGGCTCATAACCTATTGGAACAGGAAGGTTACAACAGCAGAGGGGAACAGCGGAAGTGGAGAGTCAAGTGGGAGCTACTCACTCAACAATAGAAGAGGGAAAGCGACAAGGAGATCCTGAAGTTTGAGTAGATGAAGAGGCTGATAGGTCTAGATAGAGGGAACTGTATTCAGAGGAGGTTCAACTGAAAGATAAGTTGTGAACACTGTAGATTGAGGGATGAAAGGCCCTATACTTATACTGTTCTATAGTAAGGTTGAAGAGGAGTTTGAACTCCTATATGGTCATGCCCTATGACCTGAAGATAAGAGGGCAAAAGGCTATTGGTGGAAGCTATAGTAAGTGACGTCATAGATAAGAGAACCCTGAACCCTGGTGATAAGGGCATGATATCATAGCCTAGAGCTGGGGTGAAGGGTATGACATCAGAGTCTAGAACAGTGTAGAGTGGTCTAGCACCAAAAGCAAAATGAATAGTGATAATAAAAGATAAGTCATGGTGGTTGGAAGATAAGTCCTGAATAGGAACACCAGACTTTCGACAAAGTCTTATCATGGACTGACATGGATGTGACAGGGATTGAGTGATTTCCTTGGCTGCATATCCTTACTAACTCAATGGCTGGCCAAGTCCTAAGTTAGACTGTGTATGAGAGAGGAAACCAAGGGCTATCCACCTGCTTGCATCATCCATCAGTCATCTATGTTCAAGGATTTGGATCTGTGATAGGGAAGGCCATGCTTGGCACAGTATGGGCAGAGGGAGGGAAAGAGGCAGAATAGGCAGTGGTTTCAAACTGGCGAAAGCTCTCATCAGGGAGCATCGCTACTTTGACTGCTGCTCACTACCGGCTAGGCTAAGCATGTGCAAAGTATGTGATGCAGGACCCAACAAGAAGTTGGTAGGGTGAACACAAGTGGGAAAGAGGAGACTTCCATTTGGCACAAGGCCAGCAGTGACCATGAGAGGGGCAAAGAGAAAATGCTGTGCCATTGCTGCGACTCCCGCTGTAACAAGCACTACAATTGAAATGCTTAAGTCACACAGTAAAAAGAAGAGTCATCTCTTGAGTTCAGTGGCTCAAAGCCAGGGTAGTAGTTCAAGAGGGACTGGGGGGAATACAGGTAGTAGCTACTCTTAAATACCAGAAGATAGCTGTCAAATATATAATATGTTCCTGGAGATAAACAGCTGTTGAGTTGAATCAGCAGGTGAGCATGATAACAATGTCAAACTATTACATCTCCTCTTCCAGCAAAGACCTTGCTCTTGCTCTTTGTCTCTATTCCACAATGATCTCTGCTCCCCCTTCGTTGTCCATGACTTTCTTGTCAGGAATCCTCTCAGTGTCTGCTTCTTCTTCTTTGACCTGGACTTCTCCCACTCTCTCTAACTGGAGAGTTCTGGTTTCAGATGCAACAAAGCCCCTAATCCTGTGATCCCATTCTCCCAGAGTTCTTACTCTCCTGCTCACGTTGTCCTCGTCCCTAATATGTAACTGGTTGATAAATGGGTGCCTGTTTTGTTATGAATCATCATCTGGTTTACTCTTTTCTCTTTGTCAAACTACCACCATGCTATTCTGTTGTTATCTACTGGTAACTCCATTTGAACACTGCTGTTACCAAGTTATTTTCTTACTTTTTCTCACTGACTTAATTATTACTTTCCATCACCTTCTACAACATTCCATCATCAGTGAGCCTGTTCTTACTAAACAATCTTTCACCTTCTATGAAGTTCTATTTTCCTTTGTTTGTCTTTAATCTTCTCTTTGTCTATTTAAGACCCTTGTAGCTCTACTTGTACCTTCAAGTTAGACCTACTTGGTATAACCACAACTTTGTCCTTGAATCTCTGCTCTCTAAGTTGTTGTTGTACTTTTGAGTCAATACTCTTCATTTACCTTCGTCGTTACAGAAGTCCTGTAACTCCTCTGTCTTTGTAGAAGTCCTACAAGACCATACCTTTGAAAGACTGAGTCTACTTCTATTCCTACCTGGGCTAGTTGTAACATGTTTCTTCCATGCCCTTGGTAAGCAGGCATCAGGTTTCATCCTTGCTCTTCTCTGGCCCTCTGCCTGTCCTGGTACTCTCTAGTGAAACAGCAGCAATGATCAAGCTCGTTCTCTGCTAGAGCCTCCATGAATTCAGTCGCATGAGTTTGGGATGTGTTGGAAGGAGCAACTGGTGGATGATTGCTGAAGAATGTGGCTGGATTGGGCTCAGGGTTTAAGCTGGTGAGCCACTGACCATCACTATCAAACAGTGAGAACTTGGATTGGGTATGTGGCTCTTGATTGTAAACTCTGGCGACCAAGAAGTACCTGATCAGTGTGGGATCCATGAGGCTGGTGTATACATACATCAGTGCAGATTTTGCAGCTGTACTCCAGGTACAGGTGCATGGACCATCAAGGAACAAGAAAGTACAAACCCCCGAAGGGATTGTGAATGACAAAGTCACTTCCTTTCCAGAAGAAGTTTTGGGATTGGGTCAGGTTGTCCATGGTGGTGGATTGATAATGAGATAAGGGCAGAGTGATGGTGAGTTCAGAGAGGAGGGTGAGAGGGAGGGAAAGGAGTGGGTGCTGATCTTCCTTCCATTTCTTCCAGACCAATCAAGCCACTAAATACCTGAACATCATCAGGTGGTGGCCTCCCATCTCCTTGGGGCAACTTATCAATACTGTCAATGTCTATCAGCTCTAGATATTCCTTGACTTTTGACAAGTGGCCAATATTGTTGCATGGCATCCAGGTGACATCTCCAAATGTCCACTTTACCTCAAACAGGGCATTCGTTCTGCTACTGGAGTGGGATAAGATTTTTTCGACTGCCCACTTGGATTCTATCCCACCAAAGTCAGCTACTTGCATTTCAAGTTGACCAGGGAAGAGTTGATCATTGTTCGGCATGTGGATTCATAACAGGGACAAATGAAAAACAGGGTGAATCCCTCATTGTTTCAGATGTGCAGGTAAGTCTATTTCATATAAATTGCTCCTGGAGTCCTTGCTGATTCAATATGATCTGATAAACTTGAGGACCAACTTTCTAACTTGCCCCTTCAGCAACATCATGTTCCTGGAGGACACATAGGTGAGATTGTCCACTTGGAATGGTGTTACTTGCTGCTTTCAATTAGCAGATCGAGTTTGCTTCACTTGAGCTTCAAGGATTGCATCATGTGCTGACATCACAGCTTGTTTCATCCTCTGAGTGAAAGTTCTGACACTTGGATACTCCTCTCTGGCAGCATCATTCCATATGAACATGCAGGGTTGTCTTCCAGAGTTCAGGAAGAAAGGTGAGTAACCAGTTGATTCAGCTCTTGCAGAATTAATTGCAAACTCAATTGCAGGCAACCATGCAACCCAATCATGTTGGCTTGGGCCAATACAAGACCACAGCATCTGGCCAATCGTCTGGTTTGCCCTTTCTGTCAAGCCATCTGACTGAGGGTGATATACACTAGACATGTGTTGTTCAATTCCGATCAATCTCAGTAGGTGAGTCCAGAAAGTGCTTGTGAAGAGGACATCCCAGTCACTAACGATGGATTTGGGCAATCTGTGAAGTTTGTAAATTTCAGTGAAGATCAGTTCTGCTATTTCCTTGGCAGCATAGGTGGTTCAGCTTGGTACCAGATGCATCATTATGGTGAGCAAGTCAATCACAACAGTTATTGAGTCAAATTCACCATCTTGATTCTTGGATGATGGCAAGGGTCCAATGAAGTCAATTTCAATAGACTCCCAAGGTCTCAAAGGTACACTCAGCAGGTTTAATAGCCCATGCAGCTTTTGATTTGGAGGCTTACTCCTTTTGCAAGTAGCACAAAACTCACAGTAGATTCAGATGTCATCCATCATTGTTTTCCACCAAACATGGTCTCTGTTATGACTAGCCCGGATAGGGATAGCAGTAGACTCGGTCCTTCTACATGGCTGGGGAGTTGTAGGACTTCTACAACAACTTTTGGGAATCGATCCTAGGGGACTTCCACTAGGATGGAGGAATCATAGGACTTCTACAATGACAAAGGTGAATGAAGAGCGTTGACTCAAAAGTACAACAACAACTTAGAGAGCAGGGGATCAATGACAAGGATGTAGTTATACCAAGTAGGTCTAACTTGAAGACAAGAGTAGAACTATGAAGGTTTAAATACAAATCAAGAATGAAAAACAAATAGAAGTAAATGGAACTTCATAGAATGAAAAGGAATGATTGGTAAGAAAGTGCTGACTGATGATGGAATATCATGGAAGGTGATGGAAAGTAAGGATTAGGTCAGCGAGGAAAAGGGAAGAAAATAACTAGGCTGCCACAGTGTTTGAATGAGGCTGCCTGTAAATGACAAAAGAGAAGCATAGGTAATTTGGGACAAAAGAAAAGAAGTAAACACGATGACAACTTGTAATATTACCCCCTTAGTAGATCCTAAGTCATCGACAAAGAACATCAAAAGAAGTCACAAGAAGAGGCTCCAGGAGATCCAGTAATGTTTTTCCAAGCTGATTCATCATAAAGATCATCTCCATGGTCAATCGGAGATTGAGGACAAGGGGAGGGATGACGAGGTTGGGTGGTCCTCATCCTAGGTTGGGAAATAGGATGGATGGAACCCCTGGAGGAGAAAGATCGGTGAGACCCCTGGGAAGAATGGAATCCTCTGGAAGATGGAGAGGTAGAGAGAGGATGAGGTAGGCATTGTAGGGAACAGCAGGCAATGGTATGGTTGGGTCCCCAGATGAGACAAGTAGGGCATTGATAGGAAGGGCAGCCTGTCCTATAGTGGCCAAGGTGATGACATTGCTGACAAGTTTTGGCGTAGCGGGGGTGGGTGGAAGAGAGAGGGAGAGATCCTTCAGCTTCGGTCCAATATGCCTCAGTTCATTCTAAAATTTGTTCTTCTTTGGGGTCAAGAGGAGAAGATGAGGCTGAAGGAGTGCAGATGATGAGATTGGTAGCCTCTCTTATTTCTCTTCTGATGGTGATCTGTTCCTCACAGTATCTATCCAAGTCGATGAGGAATTCGTCCATGCCTAGTTGGTGCATGGCAATGACGAGAGATCCTCTGATTCATTGGTGAACATCAGAGAGGATGGTGGCATGGAGGGCAAGTTTGGCAGTAGAGGTAGGTTGAACGTGGAATAATCAAAGCCTTTCATTCTGGAGGAAGGCTTGGTAAAGAGTGTATAGAGGTGAGGAGAGGTCGAGGTGGGAGGAGATGGAGAGGGCGAATCTAGATTTGCCGATGAAGGAAGAAATTCGTTTGACAACTTCAGGAGTGGGAAGATCATCTCTCATCCTGTGAGCTGCCAAAGGAATGTTGACGGATAGGATAGGCATGAGGTGAGTGGGTTCCTCTGGAGAGGAGGATCTTTCAATGGTGGAGAGCCATATGGTAGGTTTAGGGTTGGAAACAGAGGTAATGGGATGGGAGATGTCATCGACAATGATAGAGGAGTAAGTAATAGAAAAGGAAGAAGAAACAGAGATGGAAACAGGGGTGGAGAGACAGAGGGGTGGTCGGTGCAAGGCATAGTTGGTAAAGTGAGTTTTATTGAGAGGATGGAGAAGGAGGGAAAGCGGTGGGGTGATGGTTTTTATAATCAAGGAGAGCGGACTTTGCATGTTTCAAGTCCTGTTCAGGAACCCAGGAGTCTTCCTCAGTGGAGTATCCTTTCCATCGGATCAGGAAGGAACAGGAAGAAGGGCTTCCTCTGTGGCATAAGATATGGTCAATTTCATATTCTTCTTCTCCTCCAATGAGGTTAGGTGGTGGAGCAGGGAATTTGGGTCCATGTACAGGGTTTTCGCAATAGGGAGATAAGAGAGAAGCGTGGAAGATGGAATGGATTTTCCATGTTTTGGGGAGTCAGAGTTGATAAGTGATAGGAGATAGGACTTTGGTGATAATGAAGAGTCCTTCTTGTTTAGGGGCAAATTTTGGATTGATGACAGATCTTTTTAGATTTCTAGCTTCCAGCCAGACCTTGTCTCCTTTCTTGAATGGGGAGAAGTGTCGTTGGGTGCAGGATGCCATTACTTGGCAAGCAAGTTCATGAGAAGCTAAGGCTTCGTCTTGGGCAGCGGTGAGTTGTTTGATTCTGGATTTGATGGCAGGAAGGTGGGTTTCAGGGATGACCAAAGGAAGGGCATGGGGTTCATATCCCATCATGAGGTAGAATGGAGATTGGTTGGTGATGGAATGAGGGTGGTGGTTATGTGCAAATTCAGTATGGGAAATGGAATCTGACCAGGAGGAGGGATGGTTCCCACAGAAGATTCAAAGGTAGGTTTCGATCTCCTGGTTGACTTGTTCAGTTTCTCCATCAAATTGGGGATGGTAGGCAGTAGAGAGGGAGAGGTCATAATTTAGGAGTTTCCTGAGTTCTTTTGCAAAGGAAGAGGCGAATTGTGGTCCATAATCGGAGATTACTTTGTTGAAGAGTCTGAAGTGGAGGTAAACTTTGTGGAAAAATAGGGAGGCAATCCCTTCGGCGGTGATGGTATTCTTAGTGGGGCAGAGAATTACCCCCTTAGTAAGCCCATGGTTGACCACAACCAAAAGAGTATCAAAGCCCCCAGAAAGGGGAAGGCTGGTGATTAAGTTGCAGGAGATTTGTTGGAAGGGTTGGGTGCAGGTGGATTTTATGGGGGAAAGCGGTGGTATGGTGGGGTGAGTATTGGCTTTATTTTGTTGACAGGTGGTGCATCCTTCAATGTATTTTTGGACGTAAGAGGCAAGACCGGGCCACCAGTAGTCCACAGCAACGAGTTGGCGGGTTTTCTGATAACTGGGGTGGCCAGCAGTTTCATGATCATGGCATCGTTTTAAGATAGAGTGGCGAAGGGAATCATTGGCAGGGATGTAGATGTGTCCTTGGTAAGTGAGGACTCCATCAGGGTGTTGCCAATCGGAGAGTCGGGAGCGAAATGCCAGGGGAATGTCTCCATCCATAGATTGGAGAGCTTGGAGGACAAGGGGGTCAGAGGCCGATGATTTGGCTATGCGGTTGTGGAGAGTGGAGTCAATGATGTTGATGAAAAGGGACAGGGGAAGGCAAGTAACACCATCATTTCCAGGAGAGTCTGGGAGTAAGACATTGGGATATTGGAAGAGGGCGTCAGGTCCAGCAAGTAGCCATCCAGGGACATGGATTATTTTGAAATCAAAGTTGGCAAGGTCGAGAAGCCATCTGGCTTGTTGGCGATTGAGGTTTTGTGGTTGGCAGAAGTAGGTGAGGTTTTTGTGGTCAGTAAAGACTTGGACAGGGAAAGAGGATCCATGGAGGTAGTGTCACCAGGATTTCAGGGTGCGGATGACTGCAAAGAGTTCCTGGTCATAGATGTCGTAATTTTGTTCTGCAGGGGAGAACGATTGGGAGAGATAGGAGCAGGGGTGCCAATCCCCATTGGAGTCAGTTTGTAAGAGGATCGCCCCAGAGGCGAATTTGAAGGTGTCGGTGGCAATGGCAAAGGGGGCAGAGAGATTGGGGAGGTGGAGGACGGGTTTGGAGAGAAAGAGAGTTTTCAGGTCATCAAAAGCTTTCTGACAAAAGGTGGACCAGCTCCAGGGAAGATTCTTCTTGGTGAGGTCAATGAGGGGGTGGGCGATATTGGAGTAGTTGGGGATAAATTGGCAGTAGAAGTTGGCAAATCCTAAGAAGGATCACACATCTTTGACTTTGGCAGGAGTTGGCCATTTGGCAATTCCATTGAGTTTCACAGGATCCATGGTGAGTTTGCTTGGTTTGACAATCATTCCAAGGTATTCCACTTCATCGGTGGTGAAGGTGCATTTCTCAAGTTTGAGATGGAGATCAAGTTCCATCATTTGTTCAAGGACGTGTTTGGTTTGTTCTTTGTGGGTTTGGTGGTCAGGGGAGAAGATGAGGAGGTCATTCATGTAAATGACAAGCCATCCTTCGGCGATCATATCTCGGAAGGAGTCGTTCATAAACCTTTGGAAGGTGGCTGGGGAGTTGGTGAGGTTGAAGAACATTATGGTAGGTTCATAGAGGCCTTTGTGGGTGACGAAGGCGGCTTTCCATTGGTGGCCATCCTTGATCCAGATGTTGTTGTATCCCCATCAGACATCAAATTTGGTAAAGACCTTGGCGCCTCATAGTTTGTCCATAAGGTCGGAGATGAGGGGGAGAGGATAGGTATTTTGAATGGTATGTTTGTTTAGGTACCTGTAGTCCTGACAGGGATGGAGGTCTCCATTCTTCTTTTTCACAAAGAAGAAGGGGGCGGCTTGGGGAGAGTTGGAAGGACAAATCTTTCCAGATGCAAGGTTTTTGGCCAGAAAGCTTTCTGTGGCCTTTTGTTCGTCAGGGAAGAGAGGGTAAACTTTCCCTATTTTTGGGGTGAAAGCTTCGTCGAGATTGATCTCATGGTCGTAAGGACAAGAGGGGGGAACATGGTCAGTGTTACAGTCGTAATCAAATATTCTTTTTCTTTATCTTATCGGATCACATGATAGTCACGTGTGCTCACCCACATCGTTTTCACTTTCTCTAGAGCCACTAGATGGACTTGTGCTATGGATGCACTTTGATTCTTTTCTCTTTCCCCGATCGGATCTGAGATCCAATCCCGATATGGTTATATTATTTCTCACATTCATCTCCGTCATGCTTCCATTTCACTCCCACCATCAACATGTGTATTTAATCACCACTCCTTCCATTCCACATGCCTATGCCTTACATATTTAATTACTGTTACCCTATGCCCTAGATCAGTAGATCTAGACACAACATGTACACACATAGTATGAATATATAAACCCAGAGGACTATGGCTGGAATCCCCAGTCTAGTCTCTTTGGATATCTCATCTAAAGCAGGACTCAGGAGACCCTAGGGCTCACTTTGTATTCCCCTCTCACTTCTTTCAACTTGACATCGATCTTAGTTTGGTGTTACCTGAAGCATAGTTGCTTTGGTTCATTTCAGTCGGTGGCCTCCTTGGAGAAGACAGGGGTAAATTGTTGGTATTCTGGGGGAAGGGTAGGTTTGGGTTTAGCTTTCTCAGCTTCCATGGCGAGTTTGGTGGTGGTGGTCAATTTGGCAATGAGGGGAGAACCTCTGGAGATGAAGTGGTTGTCACAACAGATGATTTGTTGAACGGCTCTATTGTCAAGGGCACGGTTGATGAACTGTTTCTCCGTTTCCTGTTGGAGATATCCTTCTAGGTGGTAATTGGAGATAGAGTCAATGTTTATGTGACAAGGTTGACAAGGAGGAGGTTTGTAATAAACGGAGTCATGCTGTTTAGAATTGGAGGAATGGGATAAGTAGAGGTCTCGGGATTAATCAGTAGATTCCTCAATGAGGAGGATCTGGGTAGACCAGTCAATGGTGGGGTTGGCGGATTTCAATCAGGGGAGTCCGAGGATAAGGTTTTGTTGGCCACAGGCCATAATGTAGAAGGTTACTCGGTGGACAATTCCATTGAAGGAGGTGAAGAGTTCACAGGTGAATTTTATGTCACCGTTCTTATTATGGGAGGAGTCGGTGTTCCTGGCATGTAGGGGTTCTTTTAGTTTCGTAAGAGGGAGTTGGTGTTTCTTGACAAAATCCCAGTCAATGCAAGAAATATCTGCACCACTATCTACAAGGGTGGAGGATTCGACGGTTTGGAGAGTGTGCGATGGTATGATGAGTTGAATAGGGATTTGCATAGATTTCATTGTAGATTGTACAGTTACAGTGCACAAAGAAGGAGGGAAAGCCTGTGTCCACCGGGTTTCCCTATCTAAAAATCCATATTTG
Organism: Boletus subgraveolens; assembly: GCA_038092555.1. Taxonomy (NCBI): domain Eukaryota; kingdom Fungi; phylum Basidiomycota; class Agaricomycetes; order Boletales; family Boletaceae; genus Boletus; species Boletus subgraveolens. The sequence continues at coordinate 985 of JBBPQP010001234.1, read as the reverse complement.
AGAAAGAGATCCTTCTGATGTTTGCTTCATCATCCTCCTCCTCAATGTCTTCAAGTTTGGGGAGAGTCTCTTTTTCTTCGACTACTTGTTGAACTTTTTTCTTGAATGGTTTCTTCAAGAAGGCGGTACAGGCGGTGCTGAGATGACCCGGTTTTCAGCATCAGAAACATAGCTTTTTCTCAATACATCTTTTTCTTTCATCAGGGGTGAGCTTGGACACCTTTATTACATCAACATCCATGGCATTGGGGTCCTTTGGTTTAGAAGGAGAGGGCATTGAGGAAAAGGAGTGGTAGGTCATCTGGTAAGGTTTGGAGCTTCATTGAGCAATCTTGTCGGCTTGCTCCCATTGGGTTTGGAAATGAATGGCTTTTGCGTACCACTCGATGATGGTGGAGGGGACAGTGTCCATGGTCATGATTCTCTTCATAAGAGAAGGGAGAATTCCTGCAGAGAAATACCTGATAAGGATGTTCAGGTCGGTGATTCCAGCTCTTCCAGTGTAGTTCTGGAATTCAGAGACATATTGATTCAATGAAGGGGAGAAAACTCCGTTCTTTCCTTTGGTCATTCTTTGGGTGAAGAGCCAGGCGATGGTGTTCCCAGTGATGTCCTTATGTTCAAAGAACTTCTTGAATTCAGTGATGAAATCAGTGAAGGTTCCTAGGCTGATGGTGGTTCCAGTGATACATTTGGTTTGGAAGGTGGTTGCCCAGGTAAGGGCTGGTCCGGAGGTCATGTACGAAAGAGCGAAGACAACTTGTTTATCATCATCTTTGTAGGTGTCCTTGTTCACATGGAGATAGAACTGGACGGTGTGGAGCCATTGGAGGGTGGTTTCAAAGGAGCTGTCATATTTCTCTGGGGTGGCAATGTGAAGTTTGGTGGGTTTGTAAGACATTGGTGGTGGGATATCCGGGAAGAATGGTGGGGGAGCTCAAGGGAACGGTGGTGGGGGTGGTGGAGGTGGAAGTGGGGGAGCGGG
>JBBPQP010001233.1:0-11882 GCA_038092555.1 Boletus subgraveolens | reverse complement strand
CCCCCCGCATCCCCACCAACCTCCCCCTACAGGAGTCCCTTCTCAACAGGTTCCTCTCCAACCTATGCCTTGGCCACCTTATTACGTACGTATTTCCTTATCAAAATATAGCCATTCACGTCTGTTTTCTAAATGCGCACGCCGTTAGTATCAAGTAGATCCCTTTGTCCAACCTTCCTCTTGGTTCTATCATCATCCCATGCACCAACAACCCCATCCTCCACATACGCCTCACCCACCTGTGCCAGCCACACAGGGACCACCCCACTCCGCCATGCCCCTATCGCCTCGAAATCAACCTCCCAGTTTACCCCCCGGTACCCCTACCCTGACGCACGCCGTTCCGCATCCACCTCATACACCCCAACCACCGCCTTTACATACGCACCAACCTTCGAGCAGTATTGGTATGTCATCGCCTCCTCCCACACCATCAACCACCACTGCTCCGTCTGCCCGTGCCCTCAACACCAATGCTTCCACGTTCGTTCCCACTTCGCGCGCACCTAAAGCAATCGTGATAAAGAATGAAGACGGTATGGAGGTTAATCTAGAGGCGTTGAAGAAACACAGTCCGCAGCCGCCAACTGTACCGATTCCACCGCCATCGCCGGTTACGACCAGTCGCCGTAGTACATCGGTTAGAATTGAGAGTGAGGAATCGAAAAGAAAGAGGGAGGAGCAGGCGCGATTAGAGCAGGAGAAAAGGGAAGCTGAGGAACGGGCAAAGAAAGAAGGAGAGGAAAGAAAACGAAAGGAAGAAGAGGAAGCCAAGCGGAAGGAGGAGGAAGCCAAGCGAAAAGAGGAGGAGGAGAGGAGAGAGAGGGAACGATTACAGAAGGAAGAGGAAGAAAATGAACGGTTACGACTTGAGGAGGAGGAGCGGAAACGCAAGGAGAAGGAAGCCAGACTTGAGGAGGAGCGGAAGAGGGCTGAGAAGGAGAAGGAGGAGCAAGAGCGCGCTGATCGCGAAGCTGAGGAACGGCGGCAGCAAGAAGCTTTGAGACTTGAGGAGGCCCAGTTAGAGGCCGAGGAAGCTCAGGACCTTGTCGAATCTCCCCCCGAAGATTCCAAGGAACCTGAAGAAGGAGAGGTCATCGAAAACGGAGAAATCGTGGAGACCCAGGTCAATGGTGATTTAACCAACAGGCCCCAGAAGGCTCCGAAGGAGGCTCTACGGATAGATACGTCGTCCATGCCCCCGCCTCTAGAGATTCCCAGACGACGCCCCGGTCCTCTTGACATTAACGCGGCCAAGAGGGATTTGTCCGCTCCTCCTCTTTCTGCGCTGGTGACGGCAAGAAACATCGAGAGACTTGAAGACGTTGAGTATCCCGAAGGGGTCAGAAGCCCCAGAGAGGACCTTAACAAGGACGCGAAAGACGGCAAGTTTAGGTATTTAAACATTGTTCGTGCTCTCCTTTTTCGGTTTGTTCACCTTTCTACAGGTACGACCGCGACTTCCTCATGCAGTTTATGCAGCTTTGCAAAGAGAAGCCTCCTAATCTTCCACCATTGGACATCCTGGGTATCGAGCCCGTGGACCAGTCAACCTTTAGCATGACTCGTGGCGGTTCAGGACGCCATCGCCAGCCGGCAAGTGCGATGACACCGACTGCTCGTCAAAGTTCGGTTGGACTCGGGATCTCTGGCGGCTTCGGCACCAAGCCAGGTGCTGCACCGAGCCCTTTCGCTATGGGTCAGTTCTCCACCCCGACGGCTAAACTTACGAGTGAGGAACGCTACATGATGTCGACAACTGGCACGCGTTCCGCCTCAGTCAGCAGTGGTCCCGCCTCTTTGCAGTTTGGTCGTCCTCCTATGACGCGGACAGCGTCTCAGGGTGGTCCAGGTGGGCATCCTATGGCCAGCAACCGTACTCGAAGCAAGCGTGGCGAGAGGCGTGCGGATACAAACAAGCTTGCTCACCCTCAACAAGGTGAAGGATCAGGCTTCGGTGTTCCTGGTGCCATGCCTATCTTTGGGGCTGCCCTCGAGCCTGTTGCTCCCCTTGAAATATCTGCAAATCGTTGGGTTGCTGGGAGTACCATTCGCAAGCCAGGCGCTGGTGACACCGAATCTCCCGAACTCGTGGATCGCAAAGTCAGGTCCCTTCTCAACAAACTTACCATGGAGAAGTTTGACTCTATCTCCGACCAAATCATCGCCTGGGCGAACAAGAGCGAGAACGAAAAGGACGGCCGGACACTCATACAAGTCATCAGGCTCGTGTTCGAGAAGGCTACTGACGAGGCCGCATGGAGTGAGATGTATGCGCGCCTCTGCCGGAAGATGATGGAGACGATCAGTCCTGAAGTTCAAGACGATGGTATCAGGAACTCGGAGGGCAAGCCTATCGCTGGTGGTCAGCTCTTCAGAAAGTATCTTCTTAATCGCTGTCAAGAAGACTTTGAGCGTGGCTGGGTTGCCAAGGAGGCGACGGCTGCAGCCGCTGCGGCCAAGGCCTCCGACGATCAAGCTATCAAGGCCGCTAACGAGAAGAAGGGCGATGAGAGCGAACTCTATTCGGACGAATATTACGCTGCCCAAAAGGCAAAACGTCAAGGTCTCGGTCTCATCAAGTTCATTGGTGAACTCTTCAAGCTTCAGATGCTCACGGAGCGTATCATGCACGAGTGTGTCAAGAAGCTCCTAGGCAACGTTGAGAATCCCGAAGAGGAAGAGATCGAGAGTTTATGTCAGTTGCTGAAAACAGTCGGTCAGCTACTTGATGTCCCCAAGGCAAGAGCACATATGGACGTGTACTTTACGCGGATGAAAGAACTTTGCAAGAGCCTCAACGTCAGCCCACGCATGCAATTCATGCTTCAGGTAACGACTGTTTATCGTGCGTTGTTTGCGCTCTTACTTATCTGCTTTCCCTCGATAGGATGTGATCGAGCTCCGTGATCGGAAATGGGTGACTCGCAGCGCTGTCATTGCTCCCACCACTATATCTGCTGTTCATGAAGCTGTACGTATTTGGGATGTGAGTTTCTTGTGGCAGCAAGTGACTAAATTGGGTACAGGTCGCGAAGGAGAAGGCAGCCGCAGAGGCCCAGAATTACCAACGTCAGCTCAGCATGTCTAGAGGTGGATCAAGGCGTGGTGGTGACCGGAATGCGGAATCTGGACCTGACGGTTGGACTACGGCTGGAGGTTCGGTCGCTCGGCCACAGCCAAAGGCAGGCGACTTGTCACAATTCGGTAAGATCAGCAAGGCGGCAACGATGGTCATGGGTCCCAGCAGCGTCTTCACCAAGAAGGACAACAAGCGCGATTCGTTATCTCGGACGAGCTCGAGTTCTAACATGTTCTCCATGCTGAGCCAAAATCCTGAATTGGCGGTGGATGCTACCGCTAAATCCAGCCGACCCCCCAGCCGGAAGCCTTCAGTGGACCTTGGGCAAGGTGGAGTGCCAGAACCTCCCCAACGGAAGAAGCTGCACCTCCTGCCCCGTACGAAGCCCTCTCCTGCCGAGGAAACTCCCCCTGCTGCTTCTGAAGACGAGCCCGAAGCACCTGCTCAGATGTCAGAATTCGATGCGAAGAAGAAGATTGATGAGGACGTCAAGGAGTTCTTCGCTGTCCGGAGTATGGACGAAGCAGACGTCTACTTCATGAACCTTCCCGATGAACACCGCTTCCGGCTTGTCGACAAGTTGGTGGGTTCCGCTCTGGAAAGCAAGGAGGCCGACGCAGTTCTCGTTTCGGAATTCTTTGCCCAAGCAGCATCAAAGGGCCAGTGTTCCCTCGATGTATTTGAAACTGGCTTTATGCCAATGGCGGAGTTCTTGGATGACATTGCCATTGATGCTCCCAACGCGCTCAAGTTTATGGCGATCATGCTAAAGGGTGCTGGTTTCGACAGGGACGAGGAAAGGCTGGGCCGGATTGCTGGCAAGTCGATGGACAGTGACAAGTTACTCCAGCTCGTGTCATCGTGACGAATACGTTTCCTTACCATGCATGTATTCACCCTCACATTTGCATCGTTTTCCTCTTCTTTTTGGGCCTCGCGTGGTTGCGGTCTGCTTATTCTTCCCTCTCCTTTTTCATTAATATCATTTCCAGGGCGACACACTGCACCCCGTTCTCTGATGCTGTTCGCGTGTTCTGGATGTTCTGCACTAATATCTGTACATCGCACGGTCCCACTGTTTGTTTTCCTACATCTACGACATAAGCTATAGCCGACAGCACATCAGGTAGTACCTCGCGAGCAAATACACACAGATGACGAACTAATAGTGAGAAGCTGAGAAACGAATGGTCTAGATTATCATCCCAGCGAACTAGCAGTTTATCTTGGTCACAACTAGTCTGAATAATGCCCTATTGGCTCGGTGTCATTTTTACCGCCAGAATCTCCCCATTTTTAGTGACAGCCCCTTCAATCGGAAGTAGGCCCGTGCATCGACATCGACACGATTGCCCTGGGCGGTTCGGATCATACGTATTTGTCTTCTGGGAGAACTTTGGACGCAGGGTGAATCGGGATAGTGTTTCTACTAGTATGGCTGTCATATGAAATGCGATTCGTTTGATAACAAGTTACATATGTCAGGAAGGGAGTGACATTGTCTCAATTTTAATTTGTCTGATGGTCAGCCCCTTGCAGAAAAAGTGTTAGTTGGTCAGGCAGAAAAGCCACCACTCGTCCACTATATACAACCAAACTGTCCCAACCTGCTATAGTCGACACAACTGAGCCCCACCGTTTTCTCAAAGGTCCAGCGACATGCCTGACTCAGTTGCGGACCCAGGAATTTGGACGACCCTGCGACGACACCTCAATTTCTTCCGTATACATTTACTCTTCTTGTGCGCCCACACATCGAGCGTACTGACCCCCCGACTGACTGCCATTTTCTTCCAGTACGTTTACTCCCTTGATTTGCTCTGCAATCCTGTATGCCTCCAACGGAAGGTATCCTATCGCGTACATTGACGCACTGTACAACTCGGTTAGCGCTGTGACCGTCTGTGGTCTCGGGACGGTGAACTTGAGCCAACTGACGGTCTGGCAGCAAGTCCTGTTATTCTTTCAGATGTGCGTGGGAAGCCCAGTAAGTCAAATCCTAGCATAACATTGGAACACGCGGGATGGGAACACCTATTGATAGGTCGTGGTGTCATGGTTCATGGTCTTGATCCGAAGGTCAGTTCGGGTTGCTCGTCCAACAGTCCATACCCCCTAATCCATTGACAAAATGGACGTGGTATGATCAGGCAATTCTTTGCGAAAAAGTTCGAATACATCATTCAAGCGGAAGCCGCGCGCCACGCTGTGCGCAAGACACAAACGCAGCAGTCCCACGGAATGACAAGTGCAACCGGAACGCGCAAGTTCGTGTGGCCTGTGACGTCACTCCGTCGCCGAACCGGGTTGAGTCCCGTGGCGGAAAACTATACCAGCGAGGATCAGTCATCTACGCCGAGGGGGAACGGGACACAAAAGAAGCTCAGGACGGATATGATTCGCAGGATGGATGCACCGCCGAAACTCGTCAACCCGAGTGGGTGGATTAGTGAAGGGGTTACTACACCGCTGAAGCGGCTCTCAACCAAGATCGGGAGTAGTGGAGGAGAGAAGGAGCAGTTGGCAGGACACCAATCGTCCCCTTCTCGGATCGCCTCTGGGATAAACTTGACGGACAGTCCTGTAGCAGAAAAGGTTTCACCGGTAGAGGACGCCGGGATACCCTTGAATATGTACGTCATTCCTGTAATCGTTCTGTAATAGGTACTGACGTCACAAGGACTTCCCATAGCACGGTCATTCCAGGAAGTGATCAGCCAGCCTCTGGTCAGTCCACTCACCCGCCTTTGAACCATATATTGACATGCCTCACTTTCTAGCTGGCTTGGATTCACTCGATTCTAGCGCACTTCAAAGTAGTCCGCCGCAGCTGTCTCCCACTGCTGTTGGAATGCCTCACACGGCGACCATCGAATTCGCTCCAACTCCAGCGCCAAGCAGGCGCGGTGATAGCGCGCGAGATCCCTCCATCGATGAACGCCCCAGAAGGCACCTGCGTGGTGATTCGTATTCTCGCAGATACCCAAGTGTAGGACAGTCCCTGGTATCATTGACGCGGAACCCCTCCCAACATGCATCTCAACATATCATTGATTTGGCCGGACCTGGGGAGGCGCGAGCTAGCCAAACTGATTTTGGGGGATTTCCTATGCCGCACAAGTTACTTGGCATACTGTTCCAGCGTTTGTTTCCCGGGGCAGCGAATCGTCTTCGAAGGACTGTGACGATTCCGACCACAACAGCCCTCTCAGGGGGAGAATTGGGTCGGACAGCATCCATCTCTGGTGCTGGACGGAGGGGAGCTGCCGGCAACATACCGGAGGGTTCCAAACCGGTTACTTACATTTCCTTTGACGCGATTGTGGGGCGCAACTCTGCCTTTCAGATGCTCACCAACGAACAGTTGGAAGAGCTGGGTGGAGTGGAATATCGCGGGTTGAATGCGCTATTGTGGTTGGTTGCACTGGTGAGTATTCAGAGGCAAGGAACATGTATTGACTAACGATTCCTGCCACGCTATGTACACAGTACCACCTCGGGACCCAGCTTATCGCATTCGTTGTTATTGCCCCTTATATGGCCATGCCAAAGTGGGCCAGTGATTTTGTTCCTCCTGCATTGATTCGACCAGTAGCAACCCCATGGTGAGCCTCTTTTTAAGCTTGCAACCAACATCAGTCAGACTGCCGGTGTTGGACCCTTTAGGTTTTCTCTCTTCCAGGTCGTTTCGACATACACCAATACTGGATTATCCCTTGTGGATCAGTCCATGCTTCCGTTTCAGACAGCCTACCCGATGATATTCTTCATGGTCTTCTTGATCTTGGCCGGAAATACAAGTTTCGTGAGTTTCTCTTGCTTTCTGATTCAACAAAAGGTTGAAGTAGTAACCTCGTCTATTGTTCTCTCAAGCCTATTTTGTAGGTAATCATTTTTCTGCGCCGATCTCTAGATTAACCTCTCGTGTGCAGCTTGCGATTTATGATGTGAGCATACTCATTTCTATCACCGTTGCATTACTTAGAGCGTCAATTTAGCTGGACCATTGCAAAGTTGATACCCACCCAATCTCGCCTTTACGAGACCCTGCATTTTCTCCTCGATCACCCAAGACGTTGTTTTGTGTACCTATTTCCGGCTCATCAAACTTGGTTTCTCCTGATCGTTCTAGTACTGCTGAAGTGACTGTTTATCTACTTATGTCAAAGAAGCCTGGCTAATTTAGTGCCTTATAGTTCCATCGATTTCTTCTGTTTCATGGTTCTTGACATCGGGAACCCAGAAATTGAGTCGATTCCATTAGGAACTCGATTTGCAGTAGGGTTACTACAGTCCACTGACGTTCGCGCCTCGGGGTTCGCCATCGTTCCGGTTGCTGCACTAGCTCCAGCCGTCAAGTACGTCTGCTCGGCTTGTGAACTACAGTTGCCTAGCTCATTGCTTGCCCAGAGTCATGTACGTGATCATGATGTATATTAGCGTATGTACGTATACCTTTGCTCGTCGAGCTTCGAAGGACTATTGATAATGACTTGCCCCCAAGACCCGATAGCGATGAGGTGAGTCGCATCGCTCTCGGAGTAGGGAATTTGCTGAGACACATTCAGCGTGCGTTCTACAAACGTGTATGAAGAGCAGTCACTTGGAATATTCCACTCGGACGACCAGTTGTCTGCAGCAGAGCAAGCGTTTCAGACTGACGAGTCACGAATGACTATGTGGGGCCGCTATCTAGCGATGCATGCACGTTACCAGCTTTCTTTCGGTGCGTCATTGTTTATCTCACATCTAAATTTCTTTGAAACCTCTGTTGAAGACATGTGGTGGCTGGCACTAGCCCTGTTCCTCATCTGCATAATAGAGGTTTGCAATGGATGATTCGTTGGATCTCTGTGTCTGAATGTTCTATCTTTAGAAGGATAACTTGATTAATCCAGAGATCCAAGGCTGGTTCAACATATTCTCGATCTGTATGTAAAAGTATGTTTGCTACAAACACCGCTAATCAAAAACTTTGCTTGCCAGTCTTTGAGATAGTTTCAGCATATGGATCTGTTGGACTTAGTCTCGGCATCCCAACCGTACGTGTGGTTCTGGGTTCACGACGAGTCTTTATCTCATCCAAGGGGCATAGCAAAACTATTCACTCTCCGGGGCGTTCCGACCACTATCAAAGCTCATCATCTGCCTCGTTATGATACGTGGTCGCCATCGCGGTCTGCCTGTGGCAATCGACAGAGCAGTCGTACTCCCATACGAGTTTGAAAGAGCGGAAGACGATCCAGATCCACCGCCAAAAGTAGACGAACGGCGGTCCAGCCGATATAGCGTCGACACTGTCTCCCATCCTGGGGGATCTACAGATGACGTCAAGCATGAACACACAGTCGTGGAGAAGGAGCAGGTAGGCGAAAATGAGGTCAGTGAAGAGCAGAGTGCGGAGACGAGGAGATGGAGGGGAAACTCGGATGGTTAGTCATAAGGGTGTCTGGGCTGACCTGACATTTCGCCCATGTTGGTTACTAACCTGTGGCATTCTCGAAGAGTAAATTAAATGAGATTGGACGTGGTGTTCGAACCAACTAGAACGCGAACGTTTTCCTGTGGATATAATCCAACGGTGAATTGCACGATCGGAGCATCTAAAGCACATGCGATGTAAGTGAATACGGAACCAAGATACCACGGCCGGGCGCATGCACCGATCCGCTTCGTTCCGTTTGTACTCGAGACTCCCCGCGTTGGTGCGCGGTCATAGGAAGCATCTCACCGTCCAAGAATTGCAAATGTGATGACTGGTACTGAAGGTCAATCAAGTCTAAGCTTACCAAGTGTTATACGTCAAAGTTATCCATGGTCAAGAATCGCTACTGTTCATCTTAGATGAAATGGATGTATTGAGCGGGGTGTTCCTCAACTGCATAAAGGAGGTTTACGTCGACAAATAAACAGGACATGGTAGAATACGTATGAGTGGTACTTTTCTCATAATCTATGCAATGCAGGGTCATGTGAATGCGGATAACGAGAATGTGGACAGATGCAAACGAAGGGACGGCGATAGCGCCACACCGAGATCAAGCAAAAGGAATCAACGAGCCGAAAACGAGAACGCAAGGGAATTTAATCCTTCTTCTCTTCCTTATTTTCAGCCGATGGCTCGGAGGTAACGTTTTCCGCGTTGCGCTTCTCGTAGACCTTTTGGAAAAGACCAAGCGAGGCTTGTTGGGTCTCATTGATCTTCTCCCGAATCTGGTCCGCGGTAACCGAAGCATCACCAGCCTGGCCCTTGACTGCCAATTCGCGGAGTTCTCCTACAAGCTTGGTGACTTTCTCTTTCTCTGTGGCATCGAGCTGGTCTTTGAACTCGTTCATGGCTAAGCACGAATTATTGAGCACCCATGACGCTTGCGATAACCATGAACTAACCTTTCTCGGTATCGGTGCAAACGGATTCACCCTTGTTTGCTTCCTCGATAAGAGTGCGACGGGCCTTGTCGGATTCGGCGTACTCCTCAGCATCTGACACCATGCGCTCGATGTCCTTGTCGCTGAGACCTGACGAAGAAGCGATAGTCATCGATTGATCTTTCGCAGTCGCCTTGTCCTTGGCAGAGACGTTGACAATGCCATCTAGAAAGCGGTCAGCATACGCCGAATAAACCTAATAATTGAAACTAACCGGCATCGATGTCGAAGGTGATCTCAATTTGAGGTACACCCTTGGGTGCAGGAGGAATGCCAACAAGGTTGAAATTGCCGAGGAGCTTGTTGTCCCGAACCAACTCACGTTCACCCTGGTAGATCTTGACCTCGATAGCAGTCTGACCATCAGCAGCGGTCGAGAATGTCTGAGACTTCTTGGTAGGGATGGTGGTATTACGGTTGATAAGCTTTGTCATGATACCACCGAGGGTCTCGATACCGAGGGAGAGTGGGGTGACGTCAAGGAGCAAGATGTCAGTGACGTTGCCAGCGAGAACACCACCCTGGATGGACGCTCCGATGGCAACTGCTTCATCAGGGTTAACACCCTTGCTAGGCTCCCGACCGAAGACACCCTTCACAGTCTCGGCGACCTTCGGCATACGAGTCATACCACCGACCAAGATTACTTCGTTGACTTCACTAGATTTCACGCCAGCATCACTGAGTGCCTTCTTGCAGGGCTCGACGGTGCGCTGGACGAGTTTATCGACAAGGCTCACGAAGTTGGCTCTGCTAAGTTTCAGGTTGATGTGTTTGGGACCCGACGCGTCGGCAGTGATGAAGGGCAAGTTGATCTCCGTCTGTGTCGTCGACGAAAGCTCGATCTTGGCTTTCTCTGCAGCCTCGCGGATTCGCTGGATAGCCATCCGATCTTGGGTAAGGGAGATACCCGACTCCTTCTGGAACTCCTTCAAGATATGGTCAACAAGAGTAATGTCGAAGTCCTCTCCACCAAGGTGAGTGTCACCGTTGGTTGACTTGACCTCGAAAACACCTTTCTGCATCTCCAATATTGAAATATCAAAAGTACCACCACCGAGATCGTAGACAGCAATGACGGACGAATCTGCGCGGTCGAGACCATAGGCGAGAGCAGCAGCAGTAGGTTCGTTGATAACACGAAGCACATCTAGACCGGCGATCTGACCAGCGTCCTTGGTAGCTTGCCGTTGTGCATCATTGAAGTATGCTGGCACAGTGACCACAGCGTGACTAAGCGCATCATGTTAAGTTTCTTCTGGCAGATACACCATGACGAAGGACATACTTGATTTTCTTGTTGAGGTATTGCTCTGCAGTCTCCTTCATCTTCGTAAGCACCATCGATGATAGCTCTTCCGCAGACTGTAAACAGTGTCAATACATGTCACACTCGCAAAGATACCCACTCACGAATTCCTGTGTCTTGTCACCATTCTCCACTCGGATTGCTGGACGGTTGTCACTCTTGGGAACAATTTGGAAGGGCCTACATTTCGAGTAAGATGAAGGGGAACCCCACATGACGTGTGTACTCACCAGTGCTTCATATCATCCTGGACCTCCTTGTCCTTGAATTGGCGACCAATCAAACGCTTAAAGCCGAAGACAGTGTTCGTAGGATTGACGACTGCTTGCCGCTTAGCAGGGAGACCAACAAGGCGCTCTCCGTGTTTCGTGAAGGCCACAACAGAGGGTGTCGTCCGGGCACCCTCCGAGTTTTCAATGACACGAGACGACTTCCCCTCCATGACGGAAACACATGAGTTCGTCGTACCCAAGTCAATGCCCACAACGGGTCCTAGCACAAATTCAAGTAAAACCTAAACGACACTCAAGGTGAAAAACTACACACCATTGATCTTGGTGTTCATGTTCCTCGCGATCGAGGAACGAGGAATACCCTACAAACGAATATATGAGGATTGAACAACTAGCAAGGAGGTGAGACACACCGCATAGTTGCCTGAACGAGCAACGGCGGCACGAAGGGAACGAGCTGCGGTGAACATGGAGGAAGAGGATGAAAGTGAGGAGAAAACAGTGGCGTAAATTTTTAGACCCTTCGTGAGCTTACGTCAGCATTGCGTCTGCCGGAATCTCCCACGTCGCGTGTTCGAGCCACGTAACCGACGGAAAATTTGCTTCAAAATTTTGTGTGACGTGGACAGTTGGAACGGAATGAGGTCAAGGACTCCGTGATAGCATCAACGAGAACTGTCTGAGAGTGTTGCAACAAAAATTTTGCCAGCGGGATGTCACGCATTGTCCGGCGCGGGTGACGGATGATTCACCAGTGCTGATGCTAGTTGAAGCTTTCCCACCGAATTGTTGTTACGTCCGTACGATGCCGAACCATTCTCCCAAACGA
>JBBPQP010001232.1:0-11891 GCA_038092555.1 Boletus subgraveolens | reverse complement strand
CAGCCAGTTTTTCAATCGACGGCGGTGCAGCTATTTCCAACACGGTTCAGGCTCCCCCTCCTCCCAACTATCAAGTGTCGAACGTTTCACTGTATAGCACTCAAGGTCTCCTGAGTGGAAACCATACCGTGACAATGACCCTCTTGAGTTGGGGCGAATACAACACTTCCATGAAATTTGATTATGCATACGTCAACGAGGATAAGCTCGTGCCAGTCCAACCTCCGGCGACAACTACAATGACATCGATAGTTCAGGAGACTTCTCAGACGCCCACCCAGACGCCTGCGGGAAACTCGTCGGCTTCTAACGAGTCAGATCTTTCCTTGGCCCGACTGAGCGCCGACTGACGTCCTACTTTTTCGCGTTTAGAGTCGATCTGGGAGGCGTTATCGGGGGCACGTTGGGAGGCGTAACCATCATTGCGAGTGCAGTGATCGGTGTTCTCTACTTCCGTAAACGCAAGGCACCACATCGAGAAGAAATCCATCCGTTCACATCAGAGCGTCCCAGCCGTCCTATTCCACCACCCGCGCCGTATGCATTTCAAAGACCGTTCTTTGCCCAACATGCGGAAGGGAGTCGGTCTGTTCCTCCAATCCAGCGTTCCGCCATACTCCACGACGCGCTCGTAACCAGCAGCTACCTCCCCGAGCCGATCCAGAGTTCCCAGCAGATCAACCCTGGACGAAGCCTGCCCGCCTTGCAACCACTCCGCCGGCAGGCCTCGCACGACGCAGATGCGGACCTACCCGGCAACTCACGCGTATCTCACGTGGAGGACGCAGGCCCGCCCTTCGCGGACCCCCAGATCACGTCGAGATATAGCATCACCACGGAGCAGCTCGAGGTCATCGACCGGCTGCGGGCGGACAAGGTCCCCGCGGAGACGATCGCACGCACCGTCCAGCGTTTTGCGTCATCGCGTGTTCCAGCGAGTGGAACGAGTCTTGTAAGCACGTTGCCGCCTCCAAGCTATCGAACGGAACCTCGTTAGGCAGTCATCGTGGAATGTATTTTATTTAGTCTTGATACCCTGCTGTTCTACTCGTTAATTAGGCCACATAGTGCATTGTTGATTTTGATTTTCTCTAGGATGAAATCTCTACCTGGAACATTCGTTGCTCTCGGATTTGCAATTATCTGAGCCCACTGAAACACAGGCATATACATCAAAAATGATCGAGCTGGTCAGTAACCATGACACCCGAGTATCTTATTATTTATGTCCTCTCGACTACGACATAAAGCTTGGTAGTGCAGTCGTCGTTGTGTCCGTCCGCGCCAACTCCAACCAGCCTCGTATATCTCTCGCAATCCCGAATGCCAGTAATCATGATGCCGATCAGCAAGGCCCATCCGCTCTAGTCTGGTGACCAGTCCGCTCGATCACACGAGGTGATGGCTTGCCGCAGGAACATTGTCGTGATCAACCAGTGCCACTGTGCAAGGTGTTGACAAAGTCTTCCCTGTTCGGACGATCCGTTAACAATGGCGAACGCGTCTTTGACGACGCGAACTTCCCGATGGCGGATGTCATGCCCTGTGTTTGGGGCTGTGACGAGATCGTATTCGCACCGTGTTGTTCGGTGTGCCCGCGATGCCTTTTTGTATGCAAAGGGAAACAAGGACGTCAATCACGATCACGGGCAGCCACAGCGGCGATCACGCCACGATGGCGCTGATATCGTGAGTACCTGGTTCCAAGCTCAATTGTGTAAACGTCATGCTCTGTTACACTACAGAGCTGTGAAGAACTATGTACATACCAATTGATAGCGTTTGACGTACTATCTCCCCTACCCCAAACGTCACTAAACTTAGGACATAAATTGTCTCTGAATACAATCTCTAGTCATTGTCACGTGACATTCTTCTAAAGTCTTCTGTACACACACGACGCATTGACGACGCAACTCTGATTTAGCACGTATGGCACTCTGGCCCTCGTCCGGAGGATATCTACCAGTCAGCAGTTCTTCAGATTCACGCCTTCCTTTAAGGCCTCAGTGGGCCATGCTCCGGTTCGCCAGAAATGGCCCCACCTCATTTGGACTACTCGCCATAGCCCTCCTCACCGGCCTGCTTGGTGGATACATGCTCGCCAGCCCCGAGCGCAAGACTGAGCTCTGCATCTTCCCTTTTGATACCCCCAGTTACCCCAACAATTATTCTTACCCCGAAGCCTCTTCCCAAAATATGCACCAATCTCCCAGCGGGTCACTGCTGGCGAGCGACGACTTGGATCTCGAAGCATTGCGCTCCATAGTAACAGGGACAAGAGGATACTATGCTCGAGATTATAGTATGGGCTTAGGATGGAACAACGTCAGTTATTCTGCTTTTCAGCGTCTAAATTTTGCGCTTACCCTCTTCCAGATGCGTTATATCATCGAGACCGCTCTTCACCATGGTTCACTGCTCAACCGCACTGTCATAATACCCTCATATATTTACGCTCGTTCATGTGAATACGAAAAGTGAGTACCGTGACTCTTTCTCGAGCACGTGCCCAACTGTTGCGCAGTGCGATTTGCGCAGCATACTCGCCAATGGTTAATCGAGGCGATGCCATCAACTCGGACGAGTGGCGGCAATTATCAGAAGAGCAGCAGATGGGATGGCGGGTACCCATGTCTGTCATGCTCAATCTCACCCACCTCCGACGCTTCCAACCAGTCATCACCGTTGCCGAGTACCTCCGCCTGCACAATCTCTCGGAAGATCTCGAGGTCAGCAACGGGCAGTGGGATACACAAAAATATCACCAGAACCCGAGCGTATATGATGCACAAGGAAATCCACCCAGCTTGCACATAATCGAGAACGGGTGGTACGACCCTCAGAGCCTCAATCGCGTTGATAGATTGCCAGATGAGATGAAATCCCGTGGTCAATGGGACGCACTCCTTGGCAATCCTGGAAGGGATGCGCATGGTGGTTGGCCAGGCCCATCCAAGACGAAGGCATATGTGGCCCTCGAACGGGAACTTTCCGGAAGACAATATGTTTTAGACTTTGATAAAGCTCGCCAAACACTTCGGGATAATGGGATTAGGGGCGTTACTTCGGACGAAGGCCTCATACAAACCCTGAACGACAATGGCTGGGAGATCTTGTACACATTTGAGGGGGCGTAAGTTCAGAACCCGGAACCCGTTTCCCATTTACTGACCAAAAAAAATGCAAATCCAGTCTTGGCATGGATTATGTCAAGAACGTCGTGGACCCGATCAAGCAAGTTGCACCTCGTGATTCGATCCGTGGATTCGTGGACGATTACTACCATTTAACTGAAGATGTTCTTTTCCTCCAAGGTGAAATCCATTACGAGCGAAAGCCGGTATGTCATCCGCGATGATTCGGATACCCGCGAACTCATTTGCTTAAAGGCTAGTTTGCGATTCACCACCACGTCCGCGAGGGACGCCTTCGCACGACTTGTATTATTCCAGCTACGTCATACCGACAGCGTCATGGAGCTGTCGGAATCAATGGCTCGACGAATGCAGGAGCTTGTAGGCGGGCGAATGTGGATGGGTGCACATATGCGGCGTGGTGACTGTGAGTTTCATTTTTTCATTCAGCTCTGTAATTAAGCCTACGCCTGATATTTGCATCGTAGTCGTGCGCTATCACTGGGTCATGCAGCCAGACTTTGGAGACCACCTCCAACGGATCAAGGACCACTTGGACAAAGGGAGAGATACCCTCTATTCTATTACTCCCCAATCTTTGAGCACCTACGCCATCCCTGATGTTGTAATCAACCCCGAGTTCATGCGACACCATCTGCCGCACAAGGATGACCTGTAAGTTGCACGACTTGTGACCTCATTCCGTCTCACCTCAAGACTACAGGATCTACATCGCCACCGATGAGCGAGATCCGGGTAACCTTGCCTACCTTCGTGACCATGGCGTTGTCCGGGCTCCGGACCTCATCACAATCGAAGACCGCAGACGTTTTGGCTGGCCGCTGTTGATAACAGACGTGCTCGGCATCGTCGAGCAAGACTTGCTGGCACGGGCGGCTTTCTTCTATGCACATGCTCTCAGTTCCGTGGCTGGGGGTGTCATCAACGCCCGCGCTGCAAGCGGTGCCGATCCACGAACAGCACGGGTTGATTGAACATAATATGTAGCTATGTCTTCTTCCTAGGGTATTTTGTAGGTATTTTGTATACGGTCCGGACTTTTTATACCTTGTTGCTCGTAACGTCGGGTTCAAGGCAGAGCGCTGCGAGACCCAAGCTCAATGTTCAATATTCAATATTCAATCTCCAAGTTGCTGTCCCCTGACAGATCCCGAGACGGCGAATTTTTTGATATGGACATTGCTATGGTTGCCAATTTTGAAGTTGGGTGTGCCACCACTACCTGCTTCTTTGGTCTCCCTCAAGGTACTTACTCACTGGCATTCTGAATGAATGAAACATGGAGCACCACAAGCTCCTACACTTCGTCACTGTCTGTGTGGGCGACATACTAGGGAGTGCGATTTCTTCACACTTCCGTAGTATGTCGCCCCCGAACACGGACAGCGACGGAGCCTGGGAGCCTGGGAGCACTACAAGTATTGCGTGATCAGCTTTAACAATTTTGAAATGATTTCGAGCTCTCCAGTGAGTGGCTGCATTTCCCCTTCCCATACCGCCAGCGTCGCAATGCCATTGATCACCCCTGTCGCCAATGTCAAGGTCAGGCGTCCCCTGTATCCATGCTAATGATGTCTTCTAACAACTCTTGAATTGTCAGCTCGGTGAAGACGAGACGTAGTCGTTCAGTAGGAGTAGGCGCACGTGCGCTAACGACTAGCTGCTCGCCGCACTGAAGTTCAGCTCTGAGACGATCGAGAAACCGGAAGACCACATATCCATTGATTTTAATTATAATCCCTACCTAGCTGTTAGAGGATTGAACGTTAGAACCCGCTGTCAGGATGCACGTCGTATGTCAAATCTTAAACATACCTACCTTGGAAAGAGAAGAATGACAATGTCTCTGTGGAACACGACTTCAGAAAACACACAAGTTACAAAAGTGGTCAGAAGGATTCTTCAAGTTTTTCGAGACTCAGCGTCCCTACGAACCGTGGTTATTTGTAAGCACACACACACACCTCGAGGCTCCGGGAGTAAACGACTGACCGTGACGTCTACTTACGTTATGGATTAGCGCATTCACTGACCCTGGTGGCCAGTTTATAGGGCGAGTTGCTTCAGTCATTGTGCTACGTTGGTGCCCAATGTGCCTTGTTTGATCAGCGTGGGTGGAGGCACGATGGCGGCCCTGTGAGCCAGACATTAAACAGATGAGCCGTATCGTCACACTGGTAAGCGGGTGATCGAGGGCGCGTGGCAAGCCTTTGGTTTGCGTGATGACTGGACACCGGAGAGTACAGAATCGTGGTTAGCAACGAGTTGCGTTGTAGTCATAGATAAGTTAGGTTAGGCTTTACACTTTCCCCCCCACCTAACTCGTGACGTCACCGGACCCGCTCGGGATTCCGCTCCGCACTTGCCCCGGCCCACCCGTCTTGACTCCGCTTGATACACCCTCTTCCACCTGAAGACAGAGTATCCGCTAGTACCGTTTACACTTTTTGCGTCTCGTCCTCCATCATGCCGTTGATCTCACTCAGTACGAACGCCAAGGTAGCGCAATAGCTTGTCTGAACACACACACTAACACTGAGCTGAACCGCGATTCAGTTTGACTCGGAGGACGCTAAGAAGGCGTTCGTCTCCGATTTCTCCAAGGTACCAGCACCTGCATAGACTCCTTGAACCGTCGTGCACACCGTGATCGTGACGCATTATAGTTTTGTGCAAAGACGGTCGGGAAAGAGGAAAAGCACTTCAACGTCGAGGTTTCCTTCAATCCCTACGTCATGTTCGGGGGGACGTTCGAGCCTGCATCTATGCTCAAGATCGTCCGTATATCGCTCATAAAGTCACATTCGTTGATCACGCTGACATCCGGATAGATAAGCCTCGATAACGTCAATCCAACCAACTCGCAGGTGTGGTCCAGGGAGTTTTCAACATACTTTGAGCAGAAACTCGGCGTGCCAAACAATCGAGGTCTTATGTGAGCGTTAGACATGGATACCGTTGACAGAGAACTGCGACTGATCATTCGTCTCCGCTTTAGGGTTTTCACAGACCCTGGTCCAGCTTTCATCGGGTAGGCGACCTGCAACGTGGCATGATGAAGCCTGTGTATGTGGAATTTGCTCATCAAACTCTTTTTCTCTAGGTCAACGGGAACCACAGTCGCAGCTTTGCGAGCAGCGTCGGCGTAATGGAATGGAACTTTTTGCGCCAAATTGTTGTATTATCAGAGCAATCATGCGCACTGGTGGATTCTCGTTGTGTGGTTGGTGTGGTATGTATGTGTATGTAACAATAAGGTAACTTGAATGTACGACGCGAGAATCTGTGTATGCCAGCGAGTCGTGACTGATGCCCTCAAGTAATGCCCGACGTCTTATTCCCCTTATGCACCGCGTTCCTGGAGACCGGACGACTCCGCAGACGTTTCCACCAGAGCGTTCATGTCGCGGGAATTTGCAATGCTATCGGAGAGCTTGGCCAAAGAAGCGATGGTGGTATCTCCAGTTCCCGAAGCCTGCTGTTTGACTCTGGCCAACAACTGCTTTGTTGCCCAGTCAAAGTAGGCGGACTTGTTCGTCTCCCAGGGTCTCTTTCCAGGATCTGCCAAAGGTAACTGAATCAATGCTGCAGTGGACTCCGGTGTAAGGGCTGGGAGAGACGAAATGCCCGAGAACATGTTTTCCAACTCGTCAGGAACCCAGCCAAGCTCGCGTAGTTGGGGTGATTGAAGGAATGACAACTGATTTTGTTGCTTTTCGCTTCTAGCGGCTAGAGCCGCAGACCACCTGACGGATCGAGTTAACAAGCGCTTCAAACGCCGTTGCTGTCAACACGCAAGCAAACGGAAGTAAATCGCAAGTCATACGAAAACCACCCTATTAGACTTACCGCGTCGATCTTTTTGCGCAGCTCATCAATCTCTGACATGAGCTCGGTTTCTCTCTCCGGTGGATAGGTCAGATCAAGACCTTCTTGGTGGGGTACAACAATAGGCAAATCGGCAGGGATGGCAAAGATATTGCGCAGGGACCAGGTTTCGAAGAAGTCAAAGGCGATGTCTGTATGGTACTCTAGTAGTGTCTGAAATGCGACGAGCCCTTGTTCGATTTCCTGTGTGCTGTCCCAGTCTTCATTGATTCTTTGTCCACGGTCAGTTGCCCAGCGGAACAGGAACTCCTCTAGACCATCGACGGCATTGGTGATAGCTTCATTCGCGAAGTTGATGATATCGTCGAGGAGAAGCTGAGGAGAAAACCGAAGGATTTCGGGGAGTAAGATGGAAGGTACGGTTGGTCCCTGTGCGCTCATCGTGGATCACTACTAACCGCGTTGATAAACTCTAACTTCAAAATACGAGTACACAACGCGTCGTCACGCACTACAACCGCCGACTGTTTACACGGGTGCCACGGGGCGCCTGTGACCCGCCGTATTGCTACCTTCTGAAACACTGATTCCATAAGTTCCTCCATTTAATCCCGGTGCAATTTCTACCATGGCCAACAATGGTTGGACCGTCGATTCCACCGAAGCCCTCGTGCTTTCCCTGGGTGAGTGGCAAGAAATCACTTGTCTGACACGCTAGGAACTCGTATAATTGCAGTGCGTGCACAAGAAGACAAGCAATTGCTTGAAGATAACGAGCCCTTTGAAGGATTCCACCCAACATTCACGTATCCCGTGAGAACACCTCTAAAAAGTCGCCAAACACACTGTCCTGATGGGGCTCAAATAGATATACGGGGAAGACGAAAAGGTTTATGGTTACCAGGACCTTGAGATTGACGTATGAACGTTATACGTCGTATCTTCTTTATAAGCGTGCTTAACATGGGCATAGTACCGTTTTTCATCCGGATCATTGGCGCAATTTTTGTCCGTTCGCTATGCAGGAAAGCTCCCCGCATCGTCAACGGTGGATGACGTAGAGGGCGTCCTCAGCTCATTTATTCCTCCCGGTACGTACTTCCCCTGACAATGTACAGTCAGAATGTGCACGAAGCTACGCAGGATATGAAACGGAAGAAGAAGCGTTTCTTGCCCGTGTCGAGAAGGACGCCACATCCTTTCACCCTATCGGAAGATGCATCCATTCGTATACGCGTCCTGCACCAGGCGCGCCCTCAGGGGAGAGCAATGTAGAGTATGAGGTTTACCATGTAAGGTCCAGTTGTGCATGGTTCTGCTCAGGTGGCTGAGTGCTATAGGCTACCTTTGAAGATCCCGGTTTCAGAGAATATCACAGGAGGATGCAGATATTCATACTGCTATATGTCGAGGCCGGTTCGTATATCAATGAAGAGGAGGATGGCTGGGAATTTGTAGTACTGTCAGTGACCCATTCTTTTTCTCAACGTCCCAGACGTTCGTGATCATACATGCAGGTTCGAAAAACGGAAGCGGAGGGATGGAACTCCGACGTATCATTTCGTGGGTTATTCATCACTTTACAACTTTTACTGTTTCCCGGAAAAGGTGCGGTTGCGGTTGAGGTGAGTTAATATGGATACTCTCATCTCACCTCGCCCACTCAATTCAATTCATCCACGAAAAGCCAATTTGTCATCCTTCCGCCGTACCAGAGGCAAGGTCATGGATGTAAGTGACTGTTCAATCAAGGTACTTTCGTACACCAACGCCCTCCGTAGCCGAGCTCTACAACGCGATCTACAACTTCGTCGTGTCACGCCCCGACGTATCCGAATTGACTGTGGAAGACCCAGCTGAGGCCTTTGAGGATTTGAGGGATCGTAACGACCTTCGACTGCTCCTCGCGAACGAACAATTCATGAGTGAAGGCTTTGGGGCTCAAAGTGTGACAGCTTCCCATGGGGGTGGCCGCGTCCAAAAAGCAAGGTCTCGTTTACGGTCTGCACCACAAAAGACCTCCCGGGGTATGAAGAGCCGAGGGAAGATGGGACCACCTGTGGACAGAGCATGGTCAGAAAGATGGCGCAAAGATCTTAAGATTGCAGGCGTGAGAAATGTTTCATGCTCCTTCACGGATCTCTGACCAACTGTACCTATAGCGACAATTCCATCGACTCGTAGAGATGCTTATCATGTTGCACCTTGACCCCATGGATGTGCAGAGTGCGAAGGCGTTCCGACTACAAGTCAAAGAACGGCTTTATCGCTTTAACTTTGTGAGTGAAGAACTAGCCACGTAGTGCGTGACATGTTCAGACGCTGATTAATATCTAGGAAATCCTAGCTCAGATGGAAAAGGAAGAACGACTACAAAAATTGGAAGAGACTTTCCAAGGTGTCCAAGAAGACTATAAAAGGCTGTTAGGTATGGTCCGATGAGGGTCAATGGAACAACTTTGTGATGCTCGACCTATGTGTGCATGTAGTTCCACGGTCTGTTTCTTAGGGAGAACGAGATTAATGCTGGGACATTCGGGCGTTCGGAAATTTGAATATCTCGGCGATCATTAACGGTCAGATCTACGGTGTAGAAACACGTACGTGGATTGTGAACGACGAACCGATCAAACTCTGAGTTCCGAGGGAAATACTCTAGCTTTCAATCTAGCGTTGGTGCCAATCAGGAGAAAGCAGTTGTTACGTTGTGTTTCTGAAAGCTTTCGCGAGCCTATGCAAGCCTTAGCGAGGACTTTGATTGGACCGGAGCACCTTGTACGGCAATTGAGCCACCATAATGGCTCCATTATGGCCCGCTTAAATTGCAGATTGGCAGTTCATTGGTAGACAGGCGAAAAAGTGAACTGACCAGATCTGCCAGGCTCCAGCTCAGTCCCTGTCTTGCGTCGCCACCCATTGCTTACCCAGTGGAGAGACCCTGGAGGGCTCGTCGCGTTCAAGCTGGCTGGACATCTTGTCTGCGTGGTTTCGAACTTCTTGGATGGGCATGACGCGGTTTCGATTCGCGTTGTCCCTGATCGACGTTTATTTACCGCCAAACGGTGAAGAAACGTCTGGCTCTGGAACCGGTCGACGATCTCGACGTCTATTGCCGATTGAAAACGATTTGACAGGATCTCACTGCGTTCTGATTTTTTTCCCGTTCGGATGTCTTTGGTCTAGCCAGATTTGCGGGGAGAGGTATCCAACCGCTCTGCTTCAGGACGCTGGATTCGCATCGGGCCATTGAAAACTTGGTAGGACAACCGAGCATCTGATCATTGTTACTGGCCTGTGAACAACCTCGGGAGTACGTTCGGCATGTTCTGGCCAATCATATCGGTCATCCAGAAAAGTTCAAATTTAAAAATCAATGCGTCTCCGGAGCCAACCGCTGCCTTGTAATAACGGCCCGTCCATGCTAGAGTGAAGTATGAATCTCGGTGGCGAACCCCGTAAGGTTTGGGCTCCCCCGGACTTCCCGCTAACCTTGCCGTTACGAGCCAAAGATAGAAACCAGGCGCCAAAAACGTGCTCACACTGGAGGTGTGTTAGTGCGTTCTTTGCTCCTTTGCTCATATTTTCCCCCTCCCTTTTCCCGGAGTGCTTTGGTGCGCAGTTGGAGGCCCTGTTATCCATGTTTGTCTTGACCCTACCTCTTCTGCTTCCCCGAACGTGCACCGCACTCCTGCCGGCCAACAAGGTCCTAAGGCTGTTCATTGGTGAGTTCACCAGCATTGTGCGGCGCTTAACCAGCTGCGCAGACATTGCTGTTCTATATAACAGGGATGAAGGTGATGAAGAAGGATGGCGATAGGTGGGCGACCTCTAAGAGGCTGCTTCATCCTGCACAGCGGAACTACAGCGTCCAAGCTGTGTCGAACCCATCATAGCATCCATAACAGCACACGTAGACCACAGCGAAGGAGACGCCGGATCTAACTGATTAATGTTGCTCCGACGACGCCAGGCAGATCCGCGAAAGTGACAACCCCGAATGCGGAGGAAGAGCAACCGATGCAAGAGAGTGCCCACAAATACCACCTTTTCTGTCTAATAAACCTGTGCCCGGTGTCGTGCTGCGTCACAGAATGGAGGTCCCCGCCCTCATCAAGAATGTTCGAAGCTAGACTCTTAATCCCCCAAACCATTGGAGATGAACAAATTGATCATGCGAAGTTGCCTGCATTTTTGCCTGCTTCTTGGTCCTCCCCGCTCTGTCCTCCCCGCCGCGCATCCGTGCAACAGCCCCTGGAGGTTTTGAGGGTCTCGTCTCTCGCTATAAGATAAACTGAATTCATGGGTTCTTTCGTTCTTCACCAAGAGACTGTTTTGTTGCCTCCTGTCATTGCGATTCTGTCTCGAGCCATGGCTACTCCATACCGATCTGAACTGTGCCGTGCACTAGACCCGACCTGCTCGAATTCCGACCGGTCCCCAGCTGAGGGACCAGTTCTTCCAGTATGCCTCTAAGATACCATTTCTTTGTGTCCGGGCCCTGAAGCACTTTACAGGTGAACGATGCCGTTGAGGAAAACAACGTAAGCAAGATACTTCCACGCCCTGTTACCCCCTCCATTGATCATGTGTGACAGGTGGAAATCCTTGCGGACGCGCAAGTGACCAATGCAGATTTATGTCCACCTGCAACACAGAATACCCACTCATGCACTGCCGCGGTGCCTTGCGGATGGATTAACGAGAGTACCTCCGAGATTTGTGGTGATGAAATTTCGTGCCACAGCATCCCGACGCATTTCAGGGGCTGTCATGGTATCAAGCGAATGAAGAAAACTAAGGGGATCCACTGCTTGTGGGAGGGATGTGATACATGCGTTATGCGTAAAAATTTCATTCGCCACGTTCGCGAGCACCACTTGGGGCATCCCAGAGTAAAGAACTCCC